>NW_019384288.1:4082129-4095200 GCF_000648655.2 Copidosoma floridanum | reverse complement strand
AAAAAAAAAAAAAAAAAAAAAAAAAAAAAAAAAAAAAAAAAAAAAAAAAAAAAAAAACAGATGTCTTGAAGCAAACATGAGGATGAGGACGTAATAGAAATAACTTGGAGAATGGAGCACAAGACAGTCGAAATCGTTAACGGTAACATTAAAAAAAATGATTTTGATAACTTTCCATACGCAGGCGTAACTAATATTAGTGGTAGAGACAATAAAGCCACTCCAATCCTAAAAAACGAGACACTTGTTTAAAGTGTATGTGATTATGTAACAAATCTTTTTTAAAAAATGTTATGATTTATTATAACGTAGATTAATAAAACGATATCAATTCGTGATTTAGCGAAGAGACGCACAAATGCATAGCACATCAAAGTATTCAAGTATCATATTTTCTTTTTTTTAGGTACGTACATAATAAAAAAAATTTTTATAAGTTAAAAAAGAGTTTCAATATTAAAAATCGTAATAAACACTAAATTGTTAATAAATATGGTTCAAAATACGTAATTGTAGTTACTTTTTTCAATTCGCATACAAATATATCATATCAAGTGAGATTCGTTGCAACACTGTAAAATGAAAGACAGAGTTATAACAATTTGTTTGGGTAAACAAAATTTTCAATATTATCCTCAATCCTTATCATCCTAGTCGGTATCCTAAATTAAATCATTAGTCAAAGTTTACCATAGTAAGGTGTGAAGAAGGTAAATAAGTTTTTTATGTAAACGTTGTGTGATATCATCTTAAATATTGGTCAAAAGTTTTTGTGCGTCATCAAAGATTACTATAAGAAGTATGTTACGAATTGAGAACTTCTGATAATTTTATTAAAAATGTTAAAATTAATCATGTTGCAATGTTACAGCTTTATATAGAGATTTCTGCACTTTTCTCGCTCTATACCTAATCAAAAAACAGAATTTAAATAATCTTACTAGTACTGATAAATAAATAATTAAATAACGAACAAATTATCTTCAACGACTTTTGCAATGCGATGATCCATAACAAGTTATAAGCAAAATTCAAAGAAAAACTCTGCTGAAATTACATTATTGGTCTTACAACAAAAATAACTGGTACGAATACGTACTAAAATCATTTTTCGATGTACTCTGATTTAAAAAAAATTCCAACATTTTTTTATCGCAGTGCATGAATTTCTCATCAAACATTTTTTCAAACTCCATTAACCCACCGAGTAGTTTTTCGATGAGATTCACTTGATGTATATTGATTACACTTTATTACAAGAGTTTCGACAGTTAAACATTTTTTCTACTCCTAGAGTATTAAAAACTCCTCACAGACTTTTTCTAATTAATTTTAGGATAACTCATGCAAAACATAAAGCGTTTAAAGAATAAATAAGAAGAAAAAGAAAGACAAATTTCTTGATACTTACAGTGACCTTAATTGTGCTCTTGTCGAATTCAGCACAATCCAATTCCTTCTGGCAGATCTTTTTCTGCAAGAACACAATTTTGTTCAATTTTGAAAAAACATCTTAGAAACATTTAATCATAAAAACGTAATTGCCAAATGCACATACTTCATCGCTGACACGTAAAGAACAGTAATCTTTGCTATGTTTCAGGTCCAATTGCCTCGACTCTTCGGTGGCGTTGTTGGAATACGTAATTAAATAAGAATCACGACCACAAGAAGGGAAGCAAAACTCTTCCCTTCCTACTTCATTCATTATGAAGAACTTCATTTTGTCACTTTCCTCATCATCGGACATTTTCTTACAAATACAATTATGTAACTGCGTAGGTGCTGGATAAGAAAAGTATCACGAGCAACTAACGAACAACGAAATGGTTTCCAGTATTTCTGCTGTACGTGTCACGTTCATGACATCACTGTCGCTTATCGCTGATAACTATTGATATCTTGCTCACTCAAAATTTCTGTGGATAACTATATTAATGATACTTGCTAGTATGCGCTTAGGGAGGTGCTTTGTTGTAGATAAATGTTTAATAAACTTTCTTCGAATCTGTTTCATACAACTATTTATTGTAAAAAAAAGGCTTAGATTACGTTCTTCTACGTCATATCTTTCATAATATTTGTTAAAAGATTTGTACGCGCAGAAAAAAATTACAGAATTTTTTACCGTAAAAGCAACGGTAATTCTGTGATAATTTGTCATTACGCAAATTTTTACCGTAGATGTTCATGAATTTTTACCACAGTTGACAGTATTATTTATGGTAACTGTCAAATTTATCCAAAATTCACTACAATTTTTACTGTACGACAACGGTAAAATTTCCCCTGAAAGAGTATATATAGCTATAGGGTGCAGGGAAACGTTGGCTGGAGGAAAAAGCCGAACACCTGATCAGTTGTCTGCTAGAGCGTGGACTAACTTACGAATTGTAGACCTGTGTGGATATCTGCATTAATAGAATTGGTACTTAACGCGCTTAACGAATTATTGGACACATGATGCAGTATTCCTTCGCTTATAGCCATTCATAAAAGATACGCGTACTTTCATCTATACGTTGATTTCGGTAATACAGATGTTACGTCTATCTCGTTCTCTCATACGGATTGTATAGCCCACTTCAACAGAAACATCTGGTCAGCCCTTCTCTACAGCTCACGTGACCCTGCAGCCTATAGCAATATGCACTTTTAGGGGAAATTTTACCGTTGCCGTACAGTAAAAATTATAGTTGATTTTGGATAAATTTTACAGTTACCATAAAAACAACTGTAAACTACCGTAAAAATTCATAAACATGTACGGTAAAAATTTACCTAACGACAAATTATCAGAGGATTACCGTTGCTTTTACGGTAAAAATTCCTGTGATTCTTTTCTGCGTTTATGAAAAGAGTTATCGTGGGTTATCTCACGTACGTGTGAGTGTCGAAAAAAAAGGGGAATCTCGTTAAAATCGTCAACTGGACGAAAAGCCTCCTCAGTATAGTAGTAACGAATGTTCTTTACTATCAAATTAATTTACAATATCTCTTGAAACTGCTCAGACAACGAGAAATGTGGTCTTTGGTAGAGATGCATTGTCGATGGACGTACATTAACTGAATTTTCTAAAGATAACTTCGCAAGAAACCAGAAGAAGCTCTATCTCCTTTGCGAAATAGACTGATGTCAGGGTGTTTGTATGGTACGTGAAAAAGAGAGAGGAAAAAATGTTACGCCGTAGTATAGTAGAGCTTGATACGGAATTGCTTGAATTATCGCAACTCTTCAGGTCGGCTCTACATTATAAAACCCTTACTCCTTCAGAAGAGATAGTACTGAACGATACAAGTTTTTACAAATGAGATGGAACTATTAACTTTGTTGTATTATTTTTATGATATGTCGAAGTAAGAAAAAAATTTTTTGCATAAGTAAAAGGAAAAAAAAAGAATTTGCTGTCTTCAGATATGTACTGTACAAAGTTGTTGTCACCCTAGGGCTCGATCATTTGTATATATCTACTTATGGCACCAATTTCGTTTCACGAGAGTTTCTTTTCTCGAGTTTTGTTTTTATTTTAATTCAGAGAGTTGTATTTTACCGTTAGCAGGTACTGTTAATATTGTTATTGAGAAGAATAATTTTATTTTCTTATTAGTCTACAATAAGTATTTGTTAGGTCATCGTTAGCATTTTCACTTATGCCACTGACGAACATCTCTTATGTTAAGAAAAATCTGGTAAAAGTTATATCACACATATGTACGGAGGATATACGAAATGAGTGTAAGGAACGGAAGTTGTCATAGCTTTTGCTTTTATATGGATATGGGTTGATTGGTAACATATATCTCAGCTTAGCAAGATAAATTGAAAGAGCTTTTGATTTTTTATTCAATGTTCACTTTTTTTATTGCAAGTGGGATTTCGTATAACAATTGAGTCAGGCAACACCGCACAAATTGTTTTCGCATCAATTAAGAAACGACGGAATATTTTTAACATGCATGTAATACAAAGATTTTTACAGCAATTATCTTCCAACATAAATTTTTTTGCTTTTTTACAATAACCTACATTTTTCTAAATAATATTTAAAAAATTGCAGATGGATTTTGGTTGTTTTTCGTTACCAAAGAATCGGCCTCGTATTTTTTAAAACATCACATTGACGTTAAATATTAAAAGTCAGACACACCAACAATTCAGTGGCATGTGATTTTTAATATAAACCCACAATATTGTATTCGATTAATAAAATCATGTACTAACCAACGAGGCAGTACTTGATTCAAAGAACGTATTATAGGGAAAATATACGTGAAACAAAAACACGCGCAAGAGACGTAGAGAAGATCGGGGAACGACGGACATTTTTTCTTTAACAGCTAGTTACAGCTTTAATTTTAAAGTAAAATTTGTAAAGAAAAGAGAACATATTTATCACAACACAAGCAAATTTTAGAAAAATTATAAAACTTTTTGTTTCAGAACGGTACAAACGAAACCTCTCAAAACTACTAGTAGTGCCCCATAGTGAGGTACTTGTAGCAGGGGGTGGGGTACCACTAGCCTGATAAATAACGATGATTTGTTAGGGTAACTCATAAAATCAATTATGAAAAAAAAGATTTTTTTTATTGAGTACACATAGAATTAAACCAAAAAAATGATAAGGGCATGTATACATGTGTATTTATTACAAATATTTTGAATTACATTGAAATTGTAACCTTGGAATTATAGTTTTGATTTTTGATTGACATTTGGTTCTCATCCCAGTTCCTTCGGTTACTTTTTTTTTGTAATGACGCACAATTTGTACTTAAACAGTAAACATCTTAAAAACTTAATCACCTTGTGTATCACGGTGTCTCACTGTGTATTACAATGTTTACACGTCTGGATAAGGTTAGGAAATCTGTTTACAGTCAGAGTTTATCGTAAATATAGAGGCCTCCGGTACTAGTAGTGCCCGGCCCTAAGGTGCCAGTCATTTCCCGTATAGAACACGTTATTATTTTTCAAATACTTTTTTGTTTCATGCCTTCCAGAGCAAAATTAAAAAAAGCATGTTGGAGCTCAAGGTTTAATCTACAATAGAGACAGCATAAGAGAGTTTGAAACAGGTTCGTTTGTATTGAGTGCGTGCGATTAAAAATGCGAGAGCAGGCAATCAATGAGATAAAATTTTATATGTTTTGCATTAAACGCACCAACTTCTTTATGAAAATCTGATATCATCAATTGCCAAAAAGTTGTATGTGTTACTTATTTTAAAAAGTACATCTCAAAAAGCACGGTGTAGAAACAGTATCGTGAAATTTGTAATATGTAGAGACAGAGGCTGTAATTTAAGGGATGATCCAAACATTTTTTCCAGGCACTTTTACAATTTTTTCATCCAAGATGGTTGAAGACGTTTTCAATCTTTTTTTATATTACATACATTTTTTTTTCATTTAAGATGTTTTTAGTTATTAGTCTTCAATGAAATGCAAATTATAAATTTTTATCAAAACATCTGAAACTCAAGGTGAAAAAAACAACAATTAAACCTAATTTTTTCTATTGTCTTAAAGTCTAAGTTTTTCACTTACTGAAAGGTTTTTGAAGGATCACTCCTTACGTATCCAAATTAAAAAAAAAAAAATTTACCCATAAACTTTATTAAAACCGTAGTTCTTAATAAAGTCAGCAAAGTTTTTTGTACCGAAGATTTGTGTAGAAATAAAAAATTGCAGCATTTATTAATGTTTATAAAATATAGCAAGCGCGTCTAAAAATTTGCCGTAAAACTTATGGATCTGTAAGTTGTTACCTATGTGGTTGTGGTAAAAGCAAGTTGGAAATGGTTATACTTACGATTAGTGAGAGGAACAAAAAGTTCTTGGGGAAGAGAGTAATCAAGTGTGATTGTATAGTAAATAAGATCTGCTACTATTCATGTGTTAATCTGTTCATTTATCGTTTTTAACTTAGCTAATTGTTAACTTTTACTTACTTATTTTAAGACACGTTTTGTTGGACAATAAATATTTCACGTGTATGTGATGTAATGTTGTAGTTTAATTAATCTTATGCAAAATCTTTGTTAAAAAAATATTACAAAAACATCTGCTCATAAACAAAAATACAAAAAAGCTTTATAAATTGCTTCAGATTTCTATGCTTTGCTAGGAAATATTTGTTACATGCGACATGAGCCAACTTATAATACGTTGACTTTTAGCACAAGTTAAACTAATACTGAAGAAAAACGCTAGAACTTCATTCTTATGTTTCTGGAGTACAAATTATGCTACTTCGTTCTGAGAAAAACATGTTTAATAATAACTTATTTTACTACAAAGCCATTTTTATTGTTTTGATAAGTAGCAAGTAATATTTTATGATATGGAGCTATAACCATATTACTACCTGCTGCAATAATATAAAGTTGAATTAGTAAAACGCATAAGAAAATCTAGAATCACTGTACTCACGAACTCTTGAAATTTCTTTAATTTTACTTTCATTAAAAAGCTATTACATTGAGCATAGAAAGCATATACTGTACATGTTGTGCAAAAATATTTTGTTCATTTTGAGGAGAACTAAATGCAAGACCAAGAGGTTGTACTAGATAAAGTTCCCATTGCATAGAAATTGGTTCAAATAACTACTTAAATATATTAATGAAAACAAAGGAAATCATGAAAAAAACAACTTTAGGCTTACTACTCCAAAATTTTCACTTATGAAAACGATTATTTTACTTGTATGAAAACATAAAAAACGTAACAGCTGTTTTAGTCTACTGGACCTTTCTTTTGCCGGAAAGGTTTACATACTAAATGAATTCTCAAGTTGTTGTCTATTACTTTCTTTACCACAATTTGAAAAAAGGGTCTTTTTCAAGTAGAAACCGCAACAATGAATTACTACAATAAATGGTTGACATTGTTTTATTATTTTTTTTTAACGATAAATAAGTGTTAAGGTGTTCATAATTGTTTTAGATGTTTATTGTAGAATAAATTTAAGGTACGATTACTATGAAAGTACTTAATAAAACAAACTATTTTTTAAACCATTCTCTAATGCATTTTGAGCAACTAAGGGCACAATTAGCCTATAAATCACAGGAGAAAAATAAAGAGTTCTTCAGATTACGAGCATTCAACACCTGAGGTGTGAAGCCAAAAGCATAGGCAGCATAGATAGCTACGCATTTGGAAACGTGAATTTTCTTATAATTTAATGAGGGCTCTTTAAGGCCATCTTCTAATCACTGTCTAGCTTGTTTTCAATCATATTTGTGACCCAACATCTGATCGACAAATATGTCCACTAAACGGTGCGCATCCATGTACTGGGCGGGGACGGGGGTCAAGGAAAAAAAATAAAAAATAGTTTGTAAACTAGTTTAATACAACCATTTTATTTATAATTACATGCTTGCATTTTGTTCTCACTCTCTTTTATTTTAGTTAAAAATATTTGTCATTCGACATTATCACAGTCCTCGACAAAATTGACAAAACATTTTTTTTTGTCTCCTGGACGCTTTGGCGTGGGGCGTAGTCAGTCATGACAGCTAAAAAAGTCTTTGCTACAATTTACTTTATTATAACATGTATTATTTGTATCCTAGAAAATCTAAGTGGGTCATATAATAAACGTAAATGAAACTTTTGACGTACACTTGGATTTTCTGTTCCAGATGTTTTAAAATTATTAAGCATCAAAAGTTACTTTTTTATAAATGAAATTTCCATTCCAAATTACTTTTTAAGATGTAATAAAAGTTATTGAACAAAATGACGTAAAAAATTAGTGCTATAATTTTATCTACAATTTGGGGCGTGCATGAGTACATAAAGTCGCTTGAAAAAGTATACGTTGGCACTCGAACTATTCGGTCACAGTATTTTTCTTTATTCTAACAATTCCTTCGACAAAATACGTATAATTAGGAAGTTAAACTGCGAGATGAATTCTCATCCTTATTTATGTTACTGAATACTGTATATTTAACTGCATGACAAATTTAGCTGCAATAGAGAGGATCAACAGAAAAGGGATCAATGAGTTGTACCCCATCAGTAAAAATTGACTATTTTTCAAATTCTTCTACAAATTTTGATTAATTGATACTTTTTATCTAAAGTAAAAATAAATTTTTTACCGGATATTAGTTTAGTCTGAAGGTAAACGCACTTAAAATAAAAGTGTCTACCACGCGTCTGAATAGCTAAGTGAAGATTCTGTGACAAGGATAAACAAATTATTTTGCTTCAAATCTGTCCATATGAACCGTAATAGCATAACTCTACCTATTTAGCTATTTAGATTTTTACTATTTTTGAAAACTTGTAATCAAAGTATTGCAAAACTTTGAATACCTATGATTGAATAAAAATCAACTCCTTCTATATTTTTTACAAAATTTTTAGATGTACAACTGAGTTCCCTTTCATTAAAAATTGTTAAGATGTCGCTATATCTCACATCATTTATTATCATTCCAATGTATAAGGGGTGTTTTACCAGCTTCGTTACGGTATCTATATCCACGATCCCATTCAATGATGTGCCTGGTCTCCTCAAAGATGGAACTTATAAATTAATCGCTATAAAAAATTACAACCTTTCAAAATATTCATTGGTAATTTCAGAACCTTGACTTATTATGAATAATTATAAAAATATTTGACAATCCATTTTATGCAAATTATCAGGATTTTAAGGATGATGTACACAAGAATTAAAGCATGTCTGTTAGGAAAGATGGTAATTCACCGACAAATATGATAGAAGGATTACACGAGGTAATTTTTTTATGCATATAGTTGTCTACTGATTATTAAAAAAAATATGAATCAGTGCATTATTCATTTTGTTAGTGTGCAAAATGATTTTTCCTACTGTTTATTTTCAAATGTTTTGGTTGTCTCATACCGTAGATAAAACTGTGTAACTAATTAACATTTTTAGCCCAGTCCTGTTGTAAAATAGTTTGGTTTTGGCAAGTGTCCCAAAAAATTCGGTATTTTATGACATATTTGACAAATATCTTAATAGTTAAAAAAACTCATAATAGCTAAAAAAATTTAATTTCTTGTGCCAAATAAGATAATAGTGCCAAAATAAAATAAAATTCTTAGGCTTAAATGCTCTGAAAAAAAATAAAAAATCATTTTTGATTTCATATAAATCAAAAAATAAGTAGTCTAAGGTACGTTCAACTAATGTTAATTAGTATAACATTATAACGTTGATGATAATAATAAAGGTCTAAAACTCATTATGCAAATAACAATTAAAAAAAAAAATATATACTTTACGTAGGTACTGATCAATAACATTAGTTGCATAACCTCCATAGTACTTTGGTATCATTAAAAAATTTTTCTTTGATTTTATAAAAATTGGTCTTTATACAACTCACGGTTTGACTGCCAATTACCCAACTTAGTGCATTTAAGCAATAATTTTAACGATTACAACCTATTTTAGTGTTCGTAATTTTTAATATCATTATAAGAAGCCCTGTTTTTAACCTTTAAAATTCATAAGTGTTTGCAACAAGTGATTTCATAGTATTGAAAAATAATAAAACTATCCATATTTTTAATACTTATGTAACGTTGCATTTGGCCAGCCCTGTCAACGTTTTCACGTCAAAGAGAACCTGTCTCCATGTAACAAACCAAAACACCTTAAAATGCATACAACATCTAAAACGCCAATATACTTTGACCCGATACACCTTCCAATACTTCTGCTTACATCAGCTCTACACTTCTGACGCAAGCTCTTCACCGAGAGGAGGACCCACAAGGCTGAGGAAAATGACCAGGACTGATATATTTTAGAAACGTGCGTATAAATACACGTACCACATAATTCACTTTAAACTACTCTTTATTTCATCTACAATATATGAACACTTTAAGAGAATGACGCTATTCCCAGTGCTAACTCGCAAGTCACAGATTTAGACATGCATTCATGCACTCATACACCCACACCTGCTCACCTCCATACAAAGCTCCTCCCAAACGCGACCTGGAGAACGGCTTGCTCCGAGGTTTCGACAACCCGGTTCGATCGCGAGAATACTCGGTCACCATGCAACATCTTCAATCACGAGCTACCTTACGAGAGCACACACTACACATCCTCTCTGTCCGCAGAGCCTCCTATAACCATCACCCTCACCAGCTGGTCTGCCGAGTCTCAAACGACGCTGTGAACGCCCACACACGTAATATATACACTACCTAATACGTCGTCCTATTGCAGTGGACAGACCGCTAACTGCTGAGGTTCAGACGACTGTTTGAATTTCAAACATTCGACTGCATCTACTATTAGACAAAATATATGCCCAAATAATTCTTTAAGTTGACAATATGCATCATTTTATTCTTAACTTTTTCTTTTTCATAAGTACTTTTTATAACAAAAAAATACTAGAACAGCTACGCTGATGTAGAATTTTTGAATCTTTGAGACTCATTTTTCAAGACTTCTTGTAACTGTTAATGTCACAGTTTTATTGCTCAACATGATGAATGAAACTATGAGTTTATAATACTCTACACTCTTTGAGTAATTTTACTACAGATATATGGTCATACTTTTGGGCTCTACTTCTATTATCTAGAACTCGAACTGATATTATGTCACTAATCAAGAGAGTGTGATGTCAAAGCCAACACAAAGTAATTCATCAAGAGGCTTAACATTATACATTATTTAATAAATAAATGAAAGTTAAAAATGATGGCCTTTACTTATTAAAATAATTTTCATTTTTATTTAAGACTGATATAAAAATCACATCTTCCCGTATTAAGGGTTCATAAATGAATTAACAGGTGTTACATAATCTTATGATAGGATAATGGTTTAAAAGTCATCTTTGCCATCTAAACTGTCTACCTTGTTAATATTTCCGTACTTATATTTAGTCCAGAGTAATACATTTTGGCATCATTTTCTAAGAGTTTACAAATGATATTTTTGGTACAGGCACCGAGAAGATTTCCAATGTTCACATGCTCTCCCAGATAAATCATAATTTTCAGCTTACTTTCTACGAGCCGTAGGTATTGAATTAAATTAGCTTTACTGTTGATTGTCTTAACTGCCACAGTTGTAAAATCCTCATGGGCACAAATCCCATACGCTCTCGCCTTCATTACAATCCCAAGTTGACCACTTCCTAATTGTTTCTTTAGAATGAAAATCATGATATCATTATAAAAATACTTGTGAAAGTGACTTTAAATACAAGATATTCCCCATCGTTTACCAAAATTTAGTTGTTTCCTGGGAAGTTCCAATTTTTTATTGTACGGTAAAAGTTCAGCTTCATCCTGTACTGTTACTTCTGAATTTATAAGGTGTGGTGCTCCTTTCTCGAATTAAATCAGGCGTGTTATCAATTTTTTTTTTTGTATCTTTAAGCAATTTATAGTTTTCAAAAATTATGTTCAATGTTCAGATAATGTTTGAAAAAATAGTTTACTAAAATAATCACCTTTTGACTTCAAACTTTTATGCACAAATACACGGTTAAAAAAAATTTTAAAATAGTCGTTAGTGTAGCTATGGTTGAGATCACAAGCCAATTATTTGTATTAGGTCCTAAAATTTAATGAAAAGGTCAATAAAACTAATATTTCTTTGCAGATAGGTAAGAGTAAATCATGTAATACCTCATAAAGAATTTATACTAGCAGTGACACCACTCGTCAGTATTTTATTATTTTTAACAATACACTTCCCAGCATTTTTCATTTTTTTCAAGCGAAGTTTTGGCAACATGTAATGACATACAATGTTTAGCAACAAATAAATTTCACTAATACTTTACAACACTACATTTTGTTACAAACTTTTGCTTATTTTCTACTAAAAAGACTATTTTAATAACTTCAAGGGTAAACTGTCTTTGTACCAAGTAATATTAGGTATTGATATTCCATTGATCTCACAGAATAAAATTACAGTACTTATAGCATCCTTCTGTGTCACGATTTATGTGTATCGTTCATACCGGTATCTGTAACTATGGACTTTTTGTCCATGAGTAGACTCATAAACAAAATGAGTTTCTTAAAACTACATTTAAAACATTTAGTTGCAAATGTCAAAGATGATAATAACGGTTGCGTTAACAACAGGGTATTTCATTATAATCAAGATGTAGAAATTGAGATATTTTGAAATTATTTCAGAGAAATATGTTTCTTATAATATTATTAATATATCGAGTCGTGATTGACTTGCACGAGCGGCCGGAGTTGACGGGAACGAATGCCAGTTAAGCACACGAGTGCGTAGCACGAGTGTGTTCGCACGGCACGAGTTACCGTCATCTGCTACGAGTGCGAGCCTATCACACAAGTGCGGGAAATCGTCCCGCACGAGTTGCGTACAAGTTTTTTCGCAATAAGTGTGCGCAAAACATCCGTTTTCCGCACACTATTGCGAACAAAATTTTATTGATCATCTTGAAGTAACATCCGTTTATTTGTTTTTTTTTTTTCATGTTTGTGCCATTTTTAAAAGCCAATAGTATATCTTGAAAGTCAACGACCTCAATATGTACCTACACTTTTTCTTGACTGTCTTATCCATGTTACAGTGTCAGATTCCTCCTACCAACAAGTTGACGAATGCATGAAAATGTCGTTTATTTATAATTGTTTTTGTACATTTCTTAATATCTATTTCAAGCGATACGTTTGCAATTTATTTGAAAATCGGATTTAAGATCTATTCAAATACAGGATTTAAGACTTTTGGAATCTGTTCTAATGCCTCTTATGTTGTGTTGTTTATATTTCTAAGTTTCATTTTGAAACATATTTTTACTGATTCTTTTTTTAAGTTAAACTGATTTTGGCGCGTTCTGCCCCACAGAGTAAATAAACGATTTAAGATTTGTGACCTTGAGAAAAAGTGTAACTTAAGTGGATATTGCTTGATACTCCCCACTCACCTTGCCCCTTTTGACGTACTTCCAGCCTCTTCTACACCACACGACCTTAAGACACCACACCAAATATTTTGAATTTAATTAGTTTTTCTTTTAACCAATTTCTAAAAAAAAAAAAAAAAAA
>NW_019384288.1:4062859-4075301 GCF_000648655.2 Copidosoma floridanum | reverse complement strand
TTTAATATTTTTCTACTACTCAAACTAGCTGTTATCTTAGAAATAAGAAAGAACTATAAGTTAGTTTCTATAATATTTCTTTAAAAATCTTTACCAAAAAAAAACCAAAAAAATTATGCTGAGAATGACCCCTTTAATTCGCCACACACGATAGGTAGATATATATATATATATATATATATATGCACAGATATTTCTTATTTTTGGAGCTTTATTGTTTTAGTCAGTTTAATTCTTAAAATTCCATTGAATTTTTTAATGATTAAAAATGCTATCCTCAGAAATTGTTGAGATGGACTAGGAAAAGATTACTTAAATAAGCGATGGTAGAGGGGAAGGTAGGAGGAGCGAAAGAAGATTGCTCAAAGTATTCCTACATAAAAAATTACGAAAAAATAAGCAAACAACTATATGCATTGAGAGTTAGCTGAAGAGAAGTGGGGGCAGCAAGGAACTAAATCTCGCTTTTGTCTACATATATATAGTATAGAGAGAAAATTCTTCATATAAAAGAATATAATAATGCATGTAACGTTTTCATACCTTTCACCACGAATTTTTGAGATTTTCAGACTTCCCTAAAGTGATGTCTGGCAAGACACGAGTAATTTTAACTGTCACTGTCCAAAAGATATATTATCTCCAAATTTTAATTATTGTCTAATAATCTGAATTGCTCCGATGATTCTGAGGGCTCACAATTCTTGTACTACGTAAAATCAGGTTTTGGTGATCCTTTGGCTTTGCAAAATAGAGTAATAGTCTTCAAAGCATCCTTCTACCCCAAGACAATTTCTGTGTCATTCGTATCTGTATTTTTTATGGTAGGTATTCCTGGAACTAATAATTATGTAATGAGAAAGTATTTTTTGAGACTTGCTGGTATAGTATGACTATTCCTATTATTGTTACTGTTACAATTATTATTACTATTGTTATTTTCATGATTCTTGGTTATTGTTATTGTTGTTGTTATTATAATTTTTATTATTTATACCATTACCTTGAACTTTCAGGTCAAAGTTTCTATAGTTATAACGACCGTTTTTGTCCCACGTTTCGCAAGTATATTCAGCTTGATCAGATTTCTGCATATTTTTGATCGAGAGAATAGCAGGATCAAATGTATATACTGTTGTTCCATGTAATATTCATTATTTCTGGAATAAAATTTATATTTTTAGAATTTGTGTTGTTCAACTTTAAAATGTTCAAATAAATGTAACAGTAACGTACTCAAACTATTATCATCGTAAGCTTTTTTTACCCATCCAATCTTAGAGTATACGTAATTAACAACAGTACAAGTTACAGTCACATTATCACCTACAAAGAGTTCTTCAAAATTCTTGTCAATTTGACTCAGATTTGTGATATCCTTTTTATCTTTACGAAAAAAGAAATACAAAAAAGTAAGTAAAATTGCGGAATGAATATTTTTTATAATATTTAAATTAAAATCATAGAGAAAAATTTATGTACCAGTAATACGAATACGTATTGATTTAGATTTACATTGATGACTGCAAGCTACACATTCCAATCTACTGAATGCAGTTACATTTATTGTTATTTCCGAGCTAGTAACATCATCATTTGGCAAGAAAAATTTTTTTCCCTAAAAGTAAAATAAAATACGAATAATTTAAAGTTAACTCTTCTTACTAAGGAATGTTAAAGATTTTCTTTAAATGGTAGGATGTAACAGAGGAATTTACTCTTTAAGTATAACGTTATGTTTTATATTATACTTCTGATCACATTACTGTACTCTAGATTTAATACTTAGTTTAATTCAAATGTTACATTCTATTTTATGTTGCGGAAAAAAAAACTATAGACAAGCTAAGTATGTATGTTTGTAAGAAAGAGTCAGGCAAATTCTTTTAATTTTCTCGTCGTTTATGACTCCACTTTGACATCATCGAATAAAAATTACGCGTATTTGTGTATTAATTAATCAAACAAATCCTTCTAATCAAGCAAAATCACCTCAAACTCAAAGTCCTTGCAGCCCTCGTCGGAATAATATGTTGGGCATTCTCGTTACAACCACGTTACATTAAGCTTGGGTGAACAATGGCTAGTACACCTGAACGTTGCATTTTTTATCCATTTCGTAAAAAGGTTTGGTGCCATCAACATCGGAAATATCGATAGTTGGCAAGCAATTTTTCTCTGAAATTTATTTTTTAGTGATTAGTATATTATGACCCTAAGCCAAAAAAGTAAAAAAGTCTTAGATCGTCCAAGTATGGTAAACAGATCATGCAAGGCTTTTAAAAAATCGAAATTACTGTAAATTTTGAGACTAAAACTTAAGGATCACACTCCAGCACTGTTGCTTGCCCTTAAAGTGTAAGTGCCTTGGTTAATCTTGGTCGGTTTCATTATTATAAAACTGCTCGTGAATGTGGTATGCGATATGATAAAATCTTTTTTCGATTCCATAACAATTCTTCGTGGGCGTTGCCTGCAAATCATTTTTACAGCTTTTGTGAATTCTTTGCTAGGAATACATTTTTAATGTAGGTAGAAAATATTTTANTTTAAAGTATGTTATGAGTTAATTTCGACGTTGCAATTTTCAGCTGAAAATAGAGTATTCTGCTGTTTCCCCGCTGCACTGGGAGAAATTACTTAAAATGCCTCCTACATTGAAATTTAAATTTACGTTTACGTTACAAAAAATGTTATTATCATTGTCTCTATTATTACAAAATTTACTTATCATCACACTCCAATATATTCAAATAAATATATTGTGTACTTACGTAATGATAAATTAAATTATGTTTATATTAAATCGAGCATTGAACAACCTTTAAGTTCAGGACGTTGCAGTGATTATCAGAATTTGTTGAGCACTACTTGAAGAACCACGATATATTTGCTTTTGGATGACCATAGCTACTACATTTGAAAGTTGCATTCTTGTTTTTAGGGTAAAAACTTCTTAAGCCGTGTACATCAGCAAGAATAACAGTTAGGATTTCGCCTGGCACTACAAGTTATGAATAGATCAATTAGGAAAAATTAGCAAATAATTTTATAAATTCATGTAATTATTGTACGTACGAGGAGCACTAAATTCAAATTTTAAGAATTTGGTTCCTGCACTATTGGTCGCTTGAAGAGTACAGATGCCATAATTAAACCATGTTGCTTCCTTTATGGTTAACCTACTTAATGATTTTGTATTGACAATTAAAAAATTACCATCTGATCTAATAACAGAAACTCTAGAACTAAACCTGTAATATTCATTCATAGTAAATGTTCTACGAATTATAAATTTTTAATGCAAAAGGACGATTATTTGTAAAAAAAAATTGTTATACCACTTAAGAGTTGGCGGTGGGTAAGCATCAATATGAGCAACGATAGTTGCAGGATGGCCATATACTCCAGTGAAGAATGTCTTTCCTTTTTCATACGTTAAGTTTAAGTATGTTCCTTCAGGATCTGTAAATACAGTTAATTTAGTTTAGTAAGTCAGCTAATTACGATCTGTATGAAAATAGAATGGTATATAATTGTAAAAAAGTATACGTGTCTCATGACTTACCGTATATTCTTAAAAAAATGTAGTTACTATCATCATTACTTAGTAAAGATTTTACTTGGCAGCTATAATTACCTCCATCATCGTAAGTAATACTGTTCAGGATAAGGTTAGATGTTACCAAATCAACGTGGCTTTCATTTTCTTCAACGTAGTTGTAAACTTTCTTGGGAATCTAATAATCACATATTCGAAATAACTTGTCATCAATTTTTTGAACAAAATAAAAAAATGATTAATTTAAATTGCATCACTTCATGAAATATTTATCACAAGAATTAGAAAT
Source organism: Copidosoma floridanum (assembly GCF_000648655.2). The sequence continues at coordinate 4,071,450 of NW_019384288.1, read as the reverse complement.
CGTCGATAGTCAATTATTCCAATGAAGTTTGTTATCAGCTTTACCTTATAAATAGAAATACCTATCATTATCATAAACGTAAATTCTCGATCTTACACATTTTTTTACTGTGGAAGAAAATGTAGTCGCAGTTATGAATGTGTATATTTTTTTTTACCGAATCACGGGGAGTCTCCCAGGAGATGTTGTACGGATTATTTTTTTCAATCTCTACTGTACAACTGATGTTCAATGTGGAGCCAACAACGATATGTTCCAGGCCGTTTATTGTAGTAACTGATTTTTTCTGCTCTTTTTTAATGATCAAAAGCTCAACGTATATTTTTTGTGTGAAACCATCTTGAGTTACTTCACAAGTATAGTTTCCACTATCCGTCAATTTTGATTGATGTATGATAAAACCAAATTTTGGATCAAAACTTGTCCTTTTGCTGATCACCATCTGGGGCTCCTGCATAAATAAATTTACGTACACTATATACTTGTAAATGGTAAGTTACTATCTTCAAAATGAAAATGGAGTCATACCAAGCCATCAAGAGTCTTAAGTGTCACATTGAATTTGGGGGCTGTTGGGCGGCACGGCAGAATTGCTTGATTACCAATACGTACAGTGTGTTGTATGAAACTATTAGGAGTTGACACGAATGCATTTTTGTTGGCTACATAAAAAATATACTATGTTGATTTTAAAAATTACTTTTTTTTTATAATGGCTTATAAAAGTTAAATAAAATCATGAATGAAAAGGAATGAGCTTTTGTTGCAGGAGCACCATCACTTTCAGTATATACCTGAACCTAAGAGACTGAGAGATAGCCGGGGTTGGAGGGTAGTTATGGATCGAATACTATTTTTTGTAGCAACCAAGCGTGCAATAAACGTTCAACGGTAAAAAAAAGCCCGAGGTATGAAAAAACAGTTAATTATACTATTCACATACGTTTAACGTAAACGTACATCCCACTGGTATTAATATTGTTCGAGTTTATTCGCACTATTTTATCACTCTCATCAGAGCAGTTGTACCAGCCAGTATCACCAAAAACAGTTGATGGTTTTCGAAGTGTGGTTGGTCCATTATTCTGGTCATAAGTACTAGTGTGCTCAGACGTTTTAATCTATTAACAAACAGAATTAGTTAAGTTAAAATATTTACTATTTAACAACCTCATTTTATGCATCATCATCTGAAGATGTATACGTGATAACTAAATTAGTTTTTGTTTAACCTTTAGTAATGATATATATTTTTTGCTGTACGTAATTTTAACAATACTATTCAACTTAATGATAAATAATATTGAGCATTTTTACCATTATAGGTACAAGGGTTATCTCCGAGAAATCGCGATTTTCCTAAAAGATTGTTTTAAGAAGAATGGAGGATTAAAATATTTCAAACCAAGGCTTACTTGAATGTCATTACCGTAAAGCGGAGGTTTTAGAAATTTCATTTTTAACGGCTTGCGACTTATAAAATTATTTTATTCATTTACCCTTTTATCATCTAAAAAATTGAGATACTCGGTATCCTTATATGCAGAGTAAAAGAATGGAAAAAGTAGAAAATATGGAATATTTTACTCGTAAAGATCACTTTTAATACTTTTGAATTGATGTGTATCAATAGCGCACGTCAATCACTACTGAAGCGAAAGCTTACTTGTTTTTAAATTTTACGCACATAATGATTTAATAAAAACTTGTGCAAATAAGATGGTCAACACAAAAAAAACTTAAATTGTCCTTATCATTCTCTGTATTCTTAAAAGAAATATAATTGCTCTTGCAAGTGATTTCTAAAGCTTTTCCTTCATTTATCTGTAACTCTGTCAATGTTGGATTCAACTGGACTTTGTGTCCGTGACAGCCTGCATAGTATTTATAAAACATTATTGATGTAATCATTTATTTTAACAGTTCAAATAGAAATTGTGACATTTTGCAAGATAAACCACACAGGATAGCGTAATATGTATAGGAAAAGAAAGTAAGAATGTAAAGTATAATGTATAAGCGCAAAATTACGTTAAATATGCTATTGTCTACCGATACTGATTCTAGACAATAACATCATAAGTTATCTATTTATTTGCTTTTACAAAAGTAACGCAACGTTATGTGAAAAAATATATTTAGTCTTACACTGAAACTTATTGTTACGGGTGTAACAGAATCATCAAGTGTATGAGTGAATCAAGAATCACATTTATTATGCACGATACTGATATCAAACAAGTTTTTTCTGGTATTTACAGAAAAAGTTAACTAAGGCAAAACAATAGAAGAAGTTTAATGACTTTGTATAAAACAAAATGTGTGGTTTAAGTGTATTGAGATGTGCAAATTTTTCGACGCAAGAAGCGTTGCAGAACTGATGTTCATAGTGAAATCTTTAACAAAAGTAAGAGTGGGCTAGTAAAAGTAGGGCTATCATTAGTAAATTTATAGAACAAACCTGAGAGTAGGTTGAGATAAACAATTAGTGCCATACAGCACAGAAAAATTGAAGTGTCCTTTAATTTCTGAAAACTTGACATCGTGTACTATGCCTATTGTCTTTGGCTTATCGCAATGGCTTCTTTTCCCTTAAGTTGTGTAGCTGCACGACTTAGCTACTAATGAACTAAACGTTGGAACAAAAAATTGTCAGTTTGATGGAAATCCCGTACTGAATATAGATGTTTGTAATGCTCACAGCAGTAGCTCACGAATGAGAAAGCAAGAAAATAGGGAGACCAAGTCTTATCAACAAACCGATTTTAATTATGACTTGACGAAACAACTATCAAACCTTATAGTGCAGCTTAAGAGTTCGTTCGTTTCTCGTATTCAATTTATAAATTAATAGCTTACGAAATACTGTAATAAAATATCGTAGACAACAGAAGACAAATTTTTTGTGAACAAAGTGCTATTAACAAGTCTTGGTTAATTCACACTTTCTGTACCAGTCATATTGTCATACCGATTATAATAATTGCGAATCAAAATAGTAAAGAAACATAATCATGCTGAAAGTAATAAAGATTAAAAAAAAGAAAAAAAACTTCTAATATGAAGTGAAAACAAAGTTTTCAAATAAGATTAACAGTAATTAAAATTAGTTTTTTTTTTTTTTTTTTTAACTTTTTTACTTAGAAAAATAATTCACAAGAATTTATTAATTATATCGGTTTCTTACAATTTTTTTATGATAAAAATATACAAATTAGAATGTCACAAAACTTATATTAAGTTGATTAAATCATGTTTTTAGAATATGGAAACTTCTCAATAGTTATTGACAAACTAATATAGTTATTATTAATTTTATTGTTTAAACTGATATTAAACAATTTCCTCCCAAAATTAATCTAGTTTTTATTATAACAATAGTATTCTCCGTCAAAATTTACGTAAAAATCATGTTTTTTAGATATGGAGACGTTTTAATTGTTATTGTTAAAGTATTAATTTATGTAGCGCGTAATAGTAAAAAAAAATATTTTTTGAGTAGGAAATGATATCTGTACCTCGTATCAAAAAAAGTTTAATGTAAAAGTTTTAGATAGTAAAAAGATCTACAACTTTTGTATTTACCATTCGTCAGTATAACCTCCAAATTTTGTATTATCATGCAAAAAAGCGAGGAATCACTATTCTATCATTTATTTAGTATAAATTTTCATTAAAATTTAATCATAAGTGATTTGTTATCCAATCTTATCTCCTGAATAATAAAAAACGAATTTTCATTGAAGAAAAAAAACATATAAAACCACTAGACAAAAAAATAGGAATAACAATGCTCGACGCAACATCAACACGTAAACTGTTTTTTGTTCTTCAGATTTTTTTTTGCTACTTGGTTTTTTATTGTTTTATTAATTGTCTGCTTTTATATAAAAAACAGATTTTTCATCTCTTTCATGTTTTGGAATTTTAAAATTTCGCGAAAGTCTGCCTACAGTACGATCTATGATTTAAAGTGTTACACGCACTACTCGCGTACATTCCCCGTTCTACAAATTCGTTGGCTTTAAAATCAGCTTGCAAAGAATTGGCTTTGTGGTGTAAAATGTTGGTAACATAGTTTTATTCATTATAGTGCGTGTTAGTTGTTGTGAACTTGTTGGAAAGACCATATGGATAAGATGTCTTGAATCCTCTAATCACATGTAACATTAGTAACTTATTTAAAAAACTATTTAAATTAGGTGTAAGTTAATTTTCTCAGTTTTTGTTATACCAAGCTTAATAACATGTGAGTTGGAAGTTTCACTTCTGCCGGGGGTCCTGAGAGCCACACCTGGTTTGCTTTTGGATCTCTCCTCGAGAGTACGGGTAATGTCTACATGCTTTGAAGTTAATAGAAGTATTGTCTAATGAGGACATTTTGTGTTTGACAATGTTTCTTTGATACAATTTCTTTAGAGTTAAGTGGAGCAAGTGGAACTGATAATAAATTTGTACAATAAACTATATCATTTTTTCTTCTTCTATTTATATTTTCAATATGTCATTGCCTTAAAATGGTGATTGTTCTTTCCTTCTGTATTTTATTAAATTTTAGATAAATTACGCCTTTTATAGATCATACTAACTTTTATAGAAGCCATTTTAGTGTGCTGCGAATTACATAGCCCTTGTCCGTAAAGAGCATGTTATAACGCAGTGACTGGTACGGATTATTTTAGAATATGAACCATCATGAGGTTTACGCTGGGTTAGTCTTTATGTGGATCTCATGGATAAGTTATGGGGTAGTCATTTGCTAAAAAAACGTGAAGGTAGTATGCAAGTCATGCAAATCATGCGTGTATATCCTATATTATATCTTTGTCTAGACGATGTCCTAAGTTCAATCATGTAAAACTTAGAAAAATCGTCTTCTAAATTCACAAACAAATCCTGTAGCTATCAAGTGCTCCAAAATCATTATTATTAACATGATCATTTCTGTCATAGTTGGCATAAATTATATAACTATCGGCATTGTTATTATAATTATTATTACTATGACTATTGTTATTATTATTATTGTTATTCTCGTCACCACTTATAATATTAACGATTAAATCAGAATTTTTGAAATAGGATGCAAACATTTTTTGTGCAAATATATCAATTTTGATTGCAAAAAAAATATCCTTTGGTTAATTCTAGTTTTTCTTACTAAATATTTTTATGATGTTATTGCGCGTAATAAGGAAAAACAATAATTGTTAATGAATAGGCAAATATTCAATAAGTACGTATTTTCGTTACTTGAAAACTAATGATATGAATAAATTTTAACAATAAGAATGAAACGGTCGTAGAATAGTTTTTTTCTTGAATGTAGTTTTATTGATAGCTTATTTCTACACAAGTCATAATATTTCTGGTAGAAACAATTACAGTTTAATCATTAAGAAGTTAAATGTTCAGTTAACAAATAATATGATACACGTGACATTATTGCGATTATACTTTTTTTTTCATGTAAAGTGTTACATTATTTGTTATCAAATCTTTGAAGTAATAATTCAATTGATCAATAGATATTAATTTTCATTGCGAAAATGATACTAAAGGCAATAAGTGAAACCTGTTTAATAATAACAATTTCAAACAAATTAATTAATGTGACATATAAATACTAAATAAGTAAAATCAATTGCATACAATAATAAGCAGACGTGATAAACGATTATGTAATTATGTTTGAAAGATAGATAATTTGCCACTATGCATGAACACAATGTAACTGTTGAATACCAAACTAATTTTATTTAATTTTTTTAAAGTAACTAAATTCGTATTATACGTATTAAATTATTTTAGGATATACAGTTTAGTATTCAAATAGCAACTATTGCATATTTTTTCATAAAAAATTGTCATTGTGCAGAATAATAAAATGTCAGTTTCTATTGTTTATGTACATCCGTATAATAGGTACAAAAATAAATCCAAGAAGCATGATTTGCAAATTTTACATATCATTTTTGTGGAAGCTAGAAGTTTAATCCTAATAAGACATATATAATCTTGTATAATATTTTAAATTCCATAAAGACTATAAAAATATAATATGTCGATTACGGTTAAGATGATATAAAAGCCAAAAAAGTGAATGGCCTACTTTGTATCTTAAAAATCCATGTAGCTTAAGAACTTCTAAGGAGTTGGGGACTCAATGCAAGGGAAATTACTGCAAACCCTAAGATTTTTACAAATTCTCTTATTAATATTATCTTAAACATGTATGTACATATTTTAGTAAGGCTTTACGACATGCGCACTTCTCGAGCCGACCCCCTGCTCTAACTTAAAATAAGGGTCTTCGAATTTAATATACGAAATAGTAACTTATATATCATTTGAATTTTTGTATTTGCTATATGCTTTATAAGTCGATAGAAATGTATGTTAATATTTAAAAGTTTGTTTGATTCTTACTAGTGAACACAGTGCATACAATAAATGTAAATCAGAATATGTTTTTCACATTTATGATATTCAAAAGTGTTTTTAGTCCTACCTAGATATCCCAAAGAAAACTCTTACAAATATATACCATTGGGTCTACAAATTATAATAACTTATCTAATTATGTATGATCTGGAATGTTATTTGACTCATCTTTTGAAGAACTACAAATGTTATAATTTTTAGTCGTTATAGATTTTGATATTGATGTTGCATTACATATAATTGCCATTCTGCTATTTTTTACGTAGAAAACTATGTATATTAGTAATTAAACAAATTTGTTATTTCGGTATTTGGCTAATAAACCTTTCGCTTATTCTAATTTTAAGGATTTCAATCATTTGTTTGTTCCAAAATAATGTTTTTCTTAATGCTTGTAATATCATTATGAATGAACAACTGACTTGTTACTTTAAATCACTAAAGTAATGAGATTTGTATGACAATCTTGATCGCGTTATTTTAAAGTATAAATATTTTTTTTCCTTGCAATACATTCGTGTTGAATGTTGCAAAAGAAAACAATCTATAATGCAACCCGATAAATTGTATAAATTTTTTATCTCAAAATATCGGCTGCCTTGAATGCTTTTTTTTTAGCAACCTAAAGGTGACAACATCATTTTATCTTTGAAAGAACAATTACTCTTAATTTTTTCCTGACTATAATAAACTGCTGAATAGTGAGAATTTTGGTACATGGTGAAGCAGAAAAAAAACATTCATAATTATTATTACTTGAAAAATTGATTGGAAATATTATTTTTATTTTTAGTAAAGTGTGCTTGCATATTTTTATGAACTTTATTATTTGTATTTAAATTATTATTACATTGTGTCAAATATAAATTGTTTTTCTCGAATAGTAATAGGATATCCAAATCAAAGCATCTACTTGTCTTGAATAATACGGGTTTTAAGTTATACAAACATATACAAATAACTTTTAACAAAAATTTTAGAGGAAAGTAAAAACTTTTGATTAACGTCTCGTTAATTTTTTACGAACGTTGTTTACACTATCGATTTATGAAATAATCTTTTTTTTCTTAACCAAGAAACTTATACTTTTATTAGATAATATTTTTGTAAACAAATCTAAGTTAAGCGATGGGGCTACATGATAATAATAATTATGTTGACCTTAATTACATAATAAATAGTGATGATGATCATTATGATAATTATAATAATAAATGATAGTGATACCGATGATAAAAATGATAATGATATTAATAATAATAATAATAATAATAACAACAATCTTAATAATAACTATAGTAACGACAATAAAAATTATGATGATGGTAATAATAGTCAGGAGAACGATAATAATTATTATGATAAGAATAATGATAATAACTGTAATAAGAGCAAAAATAAGAACTTTGTACATTCGCAAATACCGTAACTATCATTCTTACAGCATACAAGATATCAATTAAAATGTGTTTTGATGTTGAATGATAATTGCCAAGTATCCCACAAGATGCTTACCCCACAGCAATGTACTCCACAAGATAAGTAATTTTTAGTTCTTTTTATATTTTTCATCATCCTAGGACATCTATTGCATAAAAAATACTAAAAATATTCTATTTTTTTGTTGTAGATTTTCAACAAATTTTTATTTCCTTCAATCACAAAACAATTCAAAGTAAAAGTATTGAATTAAGAAACAAATATGTTAGATTAGCGACGTTTCTTCTTAATAAACAATGTGCTAAAATCAATAAGTCGTATGAAACTGTATATTTTTTGGGTATTTTAGAAATACATTCATAACTTCATATTAATAAATGTTTGTTACAACGTTCATTATATTTTAACATTTTTAATTTTATAACACTTTTTTTTGGTTTATTTGCGATATGAATGTTGTCATTAAACTAATGTCAACGTGATTCACATTTGTCAATTAAGGATTAGTTATATTTAATGAGCGCGCGGTGGCTCGGTCGGCTTGGTCGTGGATTGGCACGCGGGAGACTGTGGTTCAATTCCCGGCCAGTGCGACTTTACGGGCAAGTACCTCTGTGATTTTTCACATGTGCTTTTTCACCACGCAATGCTCCTCGAGGAGGGTTTAGGCGACCTTCTCGCAGCAAAAATTGCCTAATTTCCCCCTA
>NW_019384288.1:4033037-4050448 GCF_000648655.2 Copidosoma floridanum | reverse complement strand
AATAACAACAAATACCATTTTAACAATGAAAAAATGAGAATGAGCACCAGGAGTCGCTCGACTATATCGGAGGGCGTAGTCTGAAGGATGAAACTATTAAACTAAGAAAGAATTTTTGTTAAGTATGTAGTGTCGAAAAAATCACTGTAAGTCAAAAAAAATATCTGGTAGTTGTAGCGATAATAAAAAAAAAAAAAAAAAAAAAAAAAAAAAAAAAAAAAAACAACAACAAATACCATTTTAACAATGAAAAAATGAGAATAAGCACCAGGAGTCGCTCGACTATATCGAAGGGCGCAGTCTGAAGGATGAAACTATTAAACTAAGAAAGAATTTTTGTTAAGTATGTAGTGTCGAAAAAATCACTGTAAGTCAAAAAAAAAAAACAACAACAAATACCATTTTAACAATGAAAAAATGAGAATGAGCACCAGGAGTCGCTCGACTATATCGGAGGGCGCAGTCTGAAGGATGAAACTATTAAACTAAGAAAGAATTTTTGTTAAGTATGTAGTGTCGAAAAAATCACTGTAAGTCAAAAAAAATATCTGGTAGTTGTAGCGATAATAATAATAATAATAATAATAGTAATGTTATAAGTATAATAACAACAAATACCATTTTAACAATGAAAGAATGAGAATGAGCGCCGGGAGTCGCTCGGCTATACCGAGGGGCGCAGTCCGTAGGACAATAAAATTTTTTTTTCTTTTGATGATAAGGTTGTACGAAATTTTTTTTTCTCTCTTTTTTGATGAATAAGCGCAAGTGAAAGTATAAAAAAAAAAAAAAAACCCACATTGTAAAACCACACTTAATATAAAGTAGTCGTAAACAGAAGCCCGCTTCGCGGCAATTTCATATATAATTGTAATGTAAGGCAAAGCGCATACAAAAACAATATGGTTATACACTTAGCACACGATGAGAGGAGACTGAATGATTGTGAGAACAAAAATATTAATGTAAAGGGAACACCGGTTCTCTAAAAGAATGAAAGAATGAGTGTAGGATACTAAACTACATAAACAACACAAACAACAGAATACAATACAGCACACATACGCACACTCGCAACAAATCCACAGGCTCAGTACCATGAACATCAGAAAGCCAGCGTCGTCGAGGGCGACGACGTCGCGGCCTCGGACGTGTTACGTACGATATGCTAGGCATATCATACTAACGCCCCCTGGTGACCACGGAGCTACCTTATCAAGAGGGTACCGACGGGAGGGGAACGAGGTAATATAAGGCCCGGCAAGCTTCAAAATCGGGGCCAGAACGAAGAGAGGACTCGGACAGACGGGGGGAACGAAGAGAAGACTCGGACAGACGAGGAGAACGAAGAGAAGACTCGGAAAGACGAGGAGAACAAGGGGAACACTCGGAGATATCGGGCAATTAATCGGGAACACACACGCGTCTTTGCCTTATAAATAAGTATCTTGAATAAAAGTCTTTAAGGTTCCAAGGTTTTGATCATTCTCGGTTTTCCCACGTAACACTTTTGACATTATGAAGAAAAAGGAATAAGTCAGTTAAAAATGAAAAAGATACAAAGAATAAGTAAAAAAAATAATTGTAAAAAAACATCTAGTAGAAAGTCTAGGATTGAAAAAAAATCTGTTTCTTGTAAGAACCATAAAAAGTGTAAAAAACAAAGGGAATAAACAAGGATTAAGTTAACAATTCACTTTTGATTTGAAGATCTTTCTTTTATGATACTCTTTTTTTTTAATTCTAAAATTATAGGTAAAGTTAAAAAAAAGGTATTTTAGGAAATATGACTCTTGCGCTGTTACATTTTTTATTAAAAAAAAACAATTGCGATAAAAAACAAACTAAGTATCGAATAAAACAGCTGAATATTAGTAGGCTTACGTGTTTTAAATAACTGTGGAGCTTGCTTTTTTCGATTATAAGCAAGTATGAAAATGTGTAGCACTGCACACACGCACCGCAGTCTTTATTTATTTACTATACTTACACCTTAAGCACTTTCACTGAAAAAGTTTTATGAAAGTAGTTTTGATTTAAATATATTATAACTGTTATTTTTCATATAAAGCAAATTTTCATGGCCTTGCATAAAGTGTGATTGACGATGACCTTCACTGATGTTATTATTTTAGCATGAATTAAAATATTTTCATAACTCGTAAATATATAATCTTGTACACATATCTATATACCCATGAGTCAGATGGCCTTAAATTCGGGAAAGTGTTCCAAAGCCGAAACTGTCATTACCACGAAGACTGGTGCAGTGGGAAAAATAGCTATTATGAGTTACATACAAGCTGATATGATATGATACTTTTAAGCATTGTCGTAATCGGCAAATAGACCAAGCTCAAACAGTGATGAACCGTGAATAATTATTCGCACCCAACTTTTTTGTGCTTTCGTGTTAAAAATATAGTAATGTACCTGAAAGTTTATCTTGCCACCCAAGAATGTGTTTGGGTTTTGTTTTAATAATTTTTTTGTAAACAATTTTGTCCAAGTTGTTTTTTCGACTTGGAAAAAATATTCTCAGATTCTTTGGCACACTGAGAACAAAAAACCAGTTAGAATGTATATACCTAAGCCCCACAGTTTTTGAGTAAAAAGTTTCCAAAGTCTCAAAAAATGTATTGTTTTCAATTTTCAGAGCTTCACGACATTGTTAAATAAGCTCATTTTCATATATTACAACACATAATCATAATCTGTAAGCCTTCCTCTACAATCTCTAAGAAAAAAAATGTCAAACTGTTAAGTGCAAGATTGTTTTTTGCAATAACCGTTCAGAGCGTTTCAGCGCACACTTATGATGATAGTGTACACCTATACATGTTCACTGCACGCTGAGCCATGACACGAATATACACACTCACATATGAGGGCACGCTGAAACACCCTAAACATTCATTGCAAAAACAATCTTGCCACTTTACTTTTTAACATTCTCTTTCTTAAAGATTGTAGAAGAAGGCTTACAGTTTATGATTATGTGTTGTAACAAATGAAAATAAGTTATTTAACACTGTCGTGGAGCTCTGAAAATCGGAAAAAATGCATTTTTCAAAACTTTGGGAATTTTTTTTCGAAAACTGTGGGGTTTAGGTATATGCATTCCCATTGGTTTTTTGTTCTAAGTATGCCAAAGAATCTAAGAATATTTTTAGGTTGAAAAAACAACTTTGACGAAATTGTTTACAACACTTGTTTAAACAATCCTGACTACATTCTTGGGTAGCAAGATGAGCTTTCAGATACATTACTATATTTTGAACAAGAAAGCACCAAAGAATTAGGTGTGAATAATCATTCCCGGTTCATCACTTTTTGAGCTTGACCTAAAAGTAACTGAAAGTTTGAAAAATCTTCTTTTAAACGTCCTAAATTATTTATTATTACAATTACTTTTCCAATATAACAAGTGGCACAAACTATATTTGTATCAAAAAGTAAAGATACAGCATGTTATATTTATGTATAAGTATTTTGGTAATGTTTGTCTGCTCTTAACAAATTCTTGTAATAAGCCTATTTTGACAAACGTTTTTTGTAACAATATTTATATGTGATAGTAAATCTACACTAAGTGTTTGACTGAATCACAGGAATGATTTAATAGAAGCCAACGTGTAAGTAAAACTCTGTAGAAGCTTTTTTCATTAGAAGAGATTAAAAAAACCTTATTAATTATGTTATTGCCTTTAAGATTGTCCAACTAATTTAATAAGGTGAAATTTATTTTTGTATGCAATTTTCGTTGTAAGTGTGTACATGAAACATTGTGGTCCTTAATCTGTTGCTTCAAAGACAATTTATTAAGCTCCATCTCTTTTTTTAAATTGAGTGAGGACAAAAGAGCATATCTTTTTTTAGTGTTCTCTCATCGAAATGCACTTTTAAAATGACTCGATTTACCAAGTTTCGTTAATCAGGACAAAGTCTAAGTGCACTTTTGTATCGCCCAACTCTCATCTTGGTCCAACCAAATCAATGTTAAGAAATCATTGGTGCAGAAAGAATTAATATATTTGTGGTTTTAGAAAGCTTGAAAAAAATATGATATTTAGTGATTTTTACCGTTTTGAAAAAAATTTTATGTAAATATTTGGTATTACACGTAATAAGTCAATATTCTCGTATAGTATGACTTTATACAGAACGTGCGGCTTGCGTCAGACTCACGCTATTCTCAGAGATAAGAACGAGTAGCCACTCTCCTAGTAAATGTAAGCTTATATGTCATCTATTGTGTTAGCTATTTGTCTTGTCAATATGCCATCTGTAAATTAACTAAAAATATAAGCATGACAAGAAACTGTAAAGTAAGGCAATTTACGGCTCTTTCAAGTGCTAAAAAGGTGTTACCATCTTTATGATGTACTTAAAAACATACTTATTAAAGCTTAAAAATGTAAATCATTACTGTTAAATATTAAAAAAAAGACTCTACATGATACATCAGGTAATATGTCCCCTGATATGTCAGGTGCCTCATGGCAAACGATGTTATAAAAAAATTTGTTATATAATGTAAAATAATAAAAATTAATATTTCCAAACTTCAATAGATATAAGAGGTGTGTCAATCACCTCTCGCACGTGTGGTGTATACAACTTTTCGATACATCGTGCGCGGCGAACGAGATTATGAGACATTTAATGTAACTGTGATGATCTCAATGTATACACGCACTCGTACGAGTGCGCAGCATGAGTTGTGAGTCACGTGCGTAAATCGATGTCTTTAGAGCCACAACAAATGGCTCATAATCGAGGTCCCCACGCATCGCGTGTCAAAAAACATTTTTAGACTATAAAATTTACTCGTATGTATACGCAAGTAATCTTCACCCCCTGTGCACTATACACACAAAATTGTTATTATTCTTACTTCACATTTAAATAGTCACAGTTTTTTCTTATTTTGTAAAAGGTTAATTGGGCTCAAATAGTAGTAAAGGGGTTTTAGAAGAGGGTGCCTACAGCTCCGCTTAAATCAGTGTATAATATAAAAAAATGTAAGATTTTTATATTAAGTTCGAATATACAATATGTTATGTAAAATAACTTTGACAAAATAAGTCAAAGTTTCAGTATATAAATAATAACGATAGAACTATTTGAATTATCCCATAAAACTTAACTAGGATTTCAGCAATGAAGTAAGTAAATTGTTATTTTGGTCTACAAATTTTATTGCGATCTTATTAGAGTTTGTCAAATTATGAATCAGTTTAACGAATAAGTAAGGTCCAATAAATAGTGCTATGGTAAATATTTTACAAAAAAACTCTTGACGCTTTCATACCTCATTAATCGTTAAAAATTAATCATGAGAAAAAATAAAGTTCAAATTTTTGACTGAGTAAAAAATGTTATATCTTTTCTTTATTATTAGTTTTCGCTTTCTTTATTTTTAACATTAATGGCGTTTTCAAAGATTAAAATTAAAGACTTACATCAGAAGTGTTATCAATTGTAACTGAGAATTGTAGACTACAAAACCAATAATTTGTTATGAACTGCAATTTAATTCTTTCACAACTAACAAAATTATATACGTTCTATAAACTGTCTATTGAAATTAATAACTGTGGTCGATGAATAATAAAAAACTGTATATTTATTTAATTGTTATTAAAAAAATAAATAAATAAGTGACCCTTACTTTCTTTTTTAAGGTAAAATATTACTTTTGTCTCTAATCTTGCTTTTATTATTTGTTACGATCATTTTTTTAAATTACTATCCCTTTTATTTAAAAAATTGAATCAAGTTGAAAATAAAACTATTAAGTTAACGCTGTAGACGTATTCATGCATATATAACATGAAAAGCCGTCTACTATCTAGAAATGTATAGAGACCTACAGACTATTATAAAAACTTCTTAGTTGTGTAAATATTGTGTTATTCAAACTGTTTACAGTAAAAAGATAAAAATCACATTAAGTATGATAACAAATATTTCAGAACGTTTTAAATAAAATTTATTAAAAGTTTAGTTGGTTTACCTATTGCGAAAGTGCACATAGTAACAGTTCAGCTTGTCTGTAATACATAATGACTTTTTTTCCTTCATCCTTACAACACATGGTGATAACAGTTTCTGTTATGGCACTCTTCCTCCAAAGTTAATGCCACCTGTCTCATGGAGTACTAAACTAATTATACATGCCTAAAAATACGGAAGCAAGAAAAGGCCTGCCCTTGCCATTTATACATAGATAAAAATACTTTATAATTCTTTGGTGAATCCTATTTGTGCTCAAGAACCCAACCTGAAATTCATTTTTTATGTATTTGACTGACACTTTCTAAGTAGTCTGAGCTTTCTAGGTCATCTCGAAGTAGACAAACGCCATAAAGGGAGAATCGCAAAGTTACAGCTTACTTTAGATAGTGTTTGGGTAAATATTAAGATTCAAACCACCATAATATAAATTACACTTACGTACATGGCAGGGATTGATTATAAAAAATAAAGATCTTAAAATAACGTTTGGCATACTTTTTGCTAAGACTTAAGCTTATAGCACTGTTAGGAATTTTTTTTCAAAGAGTTATAAAGTATAATATTCTCCTAACTTTTGCTTTTAAGGTTGCGTAAAAATAAAAAGTCTCAACTGAGCGTAAGGTTTTGTTTTATTTATGAAACATTCAGGAACTACTCATGGCAGTCGCTCATGGCAGAGTGGTTAATTGAGTTATTGGCTGTTGTACATTAGGTCAGGGGTACACACCTCTTGTCTGTTTTTTTTTTATGTAAAATCTGTTTTGTTTCTTCTTCAATTGATTAAAAGAAAAATAATTCACACAATTAAAAATGTGTAGTAAGGTGTGTTGACGTTATGTGGTGTAGAGGTTAACAGAAGTACGTTCAGGGGGAGGGGTGAAGGGAGGAGAATCAAGCAAAATCCACTTCCATTATGCCTTTTTTTCAAGACCAAATCTTAAATTGTTGATTTACCATCACGCATAACGTGCCTATAAAAGTAAAACTTGAAAAAACTTTTTATTTTCTTAATAATACAGTAAATACCAAAAAAATAACGTAAAAGCAGTACATTACTAGTTATAATGTTTATTGCAAAAAAACACTGGTTTACAGAAGCAGAAATATAGTAAATAACGTTTTTTAACGTATATATTAAGAAAAATTATATTAATAGTCAAATAAGATTCATTCATTTATACAAATTTTGAAACGGCCAACTCATCTGTTTGTTGGGACCACGTGTGATTAAAACATTAGATGTTGTTACAACAATTTGAATTGATTATTTAAAAAATGTAATACCAGTATAGTTGACAAAAACTAAGAACTCAGTAAAATGGAGTATGACTGTTTATTCAAATAACTTTCTACACAGAATTAATGATTCACCATCATACCAACAGCCTCTTCCAGATGGAACAACTGTCATTGTATATAGATAGTTATCGTACAAAATAACGTGAAGGTAATTTCAAATAAAAATGATTAATCAAACTTATAAAAACAATTTAAAAAATATAATTCACTACGTAGGTTCTAAGACAACATGTAGAACGGACATTTATAGCACTTAGGGATTCTTTTGCAAACTACAATATAACACCTTGTAACATTAGCCAGTCTTAGGTCAAGAACATGAACTCAGCAACCTTCAAGGGAGCAGTGAACCGGAAAAAGACTAAATACCAATAATGTAAAATTGACCCGTTAAACTTGTATAAAAATATGAACTGTAATAAGCATTTTAATTAATAAATATTTTTAATATAATAGTGAAAATCAAAAAACGAGAATTAAATTTTTATGTAATTCTTAATTTTAAATAACGAACTCTTGTATAAGTTGTTTTGTTTTTTTGGACTTATTTCTCTCGTAGTATTAGTATTTAATAATCAAATTAGTGTATAGAAATACAACACTGAAGAAAATGAAAAAAAAAATTATCAAAAACCATTAATTAATTAACTTTGTCTCTAACCTTATCAGAATTTTAAAAAATATTTACTTTTCTTATGAATTTTATGAAACGTAAAAAAGGCAATTTCGCTAGTTGTTACATAGGTGAGCTGATTAAAAAAACGATAAATATTGAAGAAAAAATATTCTCATGTGACATAATAAAATACTGACAGAACAGACTGTTTATATAGCATTCATTAACTTATTAATTTATACTATTCTTTTTTGATGACAACGCTTATAGGTTATTTTGTTGTCATTCCAGAGAGAGCTCTTGCTATTCTTAGTTTGTGAAAGTTATTTTGGAAACTCTTGAGAGCTCAGTCTTGAATGAGTGGTGGGTCTTTTTATACCTCATGTATGTAAATGATTGCCGTTTTGTTATAAAAACTACTTAAATAAAGAATGTTTTAAACATTTTTAAAAGTTTCAACTTCTCTATGCAGTCAACAGTTAAAAAAGAAATTAATAACATAATTCACTTTTCAAGATCTTTATATTACACGTTTTATGAATTCTATAAGTACAATATATTAATATAAAACACCCTGAACTTTAGGAGCATTAGGCACACTTAAAACTTAAAAATGTGTAACTATGCAAAATGGCCTCCACATCCCACAATGCTCTTGCTGATGCAACGTTTAAATAAAGGGCCTAAAGTCGAAGCTTCTTCAAATTTGTTTGTTTTGGAGAGCTGTATATACGCTGAGGGAAGGAGAAGAGGACGCCAACAGATGACCAACTGAGCTGCAGAGACATGGCAGCGCCAGCGAGAAAGGACACGAAAAATACGAACGTGACTACTGGGACACACAGTAGCCACTAGGTTGAGTATGACTGCGAAGCGAGATACGTAGTAGCAGCAATGGTGGTGACTATTGCTGAAGCGAAAAATCACAAATCAGTCTTGAAGAGAGGCGCCTAAGTGCAAGCAACAAGAGTTTCAGTGATTTTTGTGGGTTTTGGGACGAAAGAGAAAAGGAGCGAGAGAGAAAAAGAGAGAGAGAGAAAGAGAGAGAGAGAAAGAGAGAGAGTAGTAAAAGAAGAAGAGAGCTGCTGTGTTTGCCCAGAACGATGAGGTCTCCAGATCAAGAACAACAAAAGCCGTATATACAAGAAACAAAGGGTAAGAAAGAGAGAGAGAAGAAAGTAAGTAAGGCCGAAGGACAAACGACGTGCTTAAGGACCCCGGATGACATCACACAAAGTTAGACTCACGAACGTTTGACCAGAAGGTGATGCTGGAAGGACTGAGAGTTTTTAAGAAGTCGCATAGACACTGAGAGGGAGAGAGAGAAAGAGAGCGAGAAAGTAAGGATCGACAAGATGACGTGTACGGGAGACTGTAAGATGCCTGCTAAGAAGTGCTGCCAATATTCGTTAAGGCAAGGACGAGAAAAAAAGCTGCTGTTCCAAGTAGACCAGAGAAAGAAAGTGTGTATTTCAATGTTGAAATCAAAGGCAAGCAAGGCAGAAAAGGGAGAGAGAGAAAAAGAGAGAAAGAGAATATATATGTGCATAGGACAAACAATAAAGTGTACTTAATTATATAGTAGCATTTGCTTACGATAAACAAAAGCCTCTCCTGGTCCAAGACAATCAGGACGTGGTAGACGTGTGCTCACGGCTAACGTGGTGTGAGGCAGAGTCACTGCAGCACAGTTCAGGTGACACTGTAAAGCGTTGTGTCATGCATTATGTCAGAGGATACTGTGTATTAGTGTTTTGTAGATGAATAAAAACAATAGTTAAAGTATTTGATTGTGTCAACTTAATAGTTCTCTTTGTATAACGGGAGAACTCCTGCACTCATCCTTCTTTTTACAAGAAGAAACCTAAGGTGTACGAGAAACATAGGTGACGTACATAAGTGAGATCTATCAACGATGCATCAGCACCTCTTTTTATTTTCAGGTTAAGAAACAGTGTTACAAAATGGCATCCTTGAGTAATGTTGAAAAATAGGGTAAAGTGCTTGTAGAAGTCAGTGTTAGTGATAGGTGCTCTTGTGTGTAGGGCTAGTGTAAGCGGCTAAGTACTTGTAAGGCTTAGGTAGAGGAAGAGCAAGTATAAAAGACGACTGGAAGACCATTGTCAGATAAATGTAGTGGATGAGCAACAAGTAGCACATAAAGTAATAAATAAAACTATTATTAATATCTTTTTTAAGTACAAACTCGTAGCAGAAATCAAACAACCAAGCGTGAAGTGCTCCTGCTTAGACCCTAGCTCGATAAGCTCTAACCAAAGACGTTTTCTTTTCCTTTGATCCATGGCTATAATGCTTTTATCTTACTTTTGCATACGCAGTGCCCAGTAACTTTCCGTCTCATTCACTCTCATTCCAATCCTACAATTTTTTTTTAAGAGATCGCTAAAAGGCTTTGCGACTTTTGAGGAGTTGTGAATAAATTTCTGGAAATATTCGGCCAATTTAAAAAATATCTGTAGCTGCTTGGTGTTATTTGGCTCTGAGTAATCGACTGATGCTTCAGTTTTCCTTGAAGATGGCTTGATTGTACACTCCTTAATGATGTGATCCAAAAACTCTATACTTTTTCAACCGCTGGCACTTCCTCCAAATTATTTGATGTCCATATTCAGCAACTTTAACTTTCTTTCTTCATATTCGGTTGAAGTTACAAAATCATCATAATAAATAATGAGCTGTTGACTTCTTGTAAGACTTCGATAAATTTTCGTCAACAATTGTTAAAATACAGCTGGTAAAATATATAGTCCTTTACGTGCTTTACAAAATTTATTTTGTGAATATTGTAGCAAAATATACCCAAATTTGTTGTACTCGAAACACTTTGCCATTGTTTGCGTGCACTCTTTACGTAAATGTCCCTTTTTGCCACATTTTTTTTATCTGTAGTCTGTTGTCCAGTCATCTTTTTTCGTCGTAGCCTGCTTTGGCTTGGCAGATTCTCCTACGGCTACGACTTGTTTGCTTTTTAATGTTTTATAAGCTAACAAAAGCTCCCTCAACTTGTCTACAATCTTTGCCATAGATGCATCTTTTAGTGAGGGGTTAGCCTTCTGCTTATTAATAAGCTGTCTTCACACTCCGTTCAGCTGTTGCATCAATCTTTGAAATGCGGCCTTGTGCTCTGCCATCTTTTTCATTCTCAGTCCTAATTCTACTAACTCCAACACACCACTTTTTTTTTTTTTTACTATTCTTGGTGATTGGAATTGAGTTGCGCCAGCGCAAAAGCCGCTTCCTTTCCCACCAGCTTCGTATACTTGCTTTATCTTGCCTATCGTTTCTCGAGTCTTGATAAACCAAATACTGCCAAGTTCCTCTGTGTTTGCCTTTTTGCTTTCAAGTCTGGAAGCAGACCACTTGAGTGCTTAACTCACCCCAAACTCTGGAAGCTTCCTTCCATGAATTCGCTGTTGCTATGCTCTTCTTTTTTTTGCTCCAAACGTCGTTGGCTTCGAAAAATCTACTGTTCTTGAACAGCAAAAGCTCGTTGACTTTCTTTTTCTTCACTGCTTTTAACTTCTTTTACACTCTTTGCCTTGCTACTTTCTTAAAGTTTGTACTTACTTATTTTTCGTATTTATAAGGTTACTTACACTACCACCAAATCACACAATCTCCAATTCAAATAATAGATAAAATGACACGGTATGACAACTTCTATGCCATGCAATTCAGCATCTTTTGCGATGGGACATTGGAATACAGCTGCATGTGAGGAACCTCAGTGTCAAAGTAGGTGCAGTGGCATTGCAAGGCCGTTGACTCTGGCAATGCGTATCTGAAGTTGAGAGCTACGATAACAAGCCTTTTTTTTTACTTAAAGTTCTTATGAACTTACCTCTTGATGGCAGTAGGGTAATGTCCTGGGTAGTCCTTTGATCCATCAATGATTTTATAACTTTCACGCTGTCATTATTCTCGTCACTTATCTCCCGTCCCCTTTCAATGGTCAACTCTAGGGGAAACTCTTAACTCTGCTTAGGTAGTGATTGGTAAAGTGTAACGGATTTAGATAAGCTGTAGTGAAGTCTGTCTTAGTTCTTTTTAAAATTCTGGCATTCTCCTCCTAGTCTTGTCATCATTAATAGTCTTGCCCACACCATCGTTGTTGTGGCTAAATTCGCTGCTTCCAAGGTGACAACTTTCATGGGAAAATAAGCCTCTGTTAGCTTTCTAAGGTGTCCTCCGTTCTTTGTGAGGCAGTCCTGTATTTCAATCCTTGTCTTCTTTTGTAGCTCCTTCATATTATTATCCTGACCTCTGTCCTCACCACTTATGTACTTACGGTAGCCATCCGAACAACTAGCAAGTATGCCTACAGTGAATTTGATTGAGTGGAAATCAGAAAATATCTCAGGACCAGACAAAGTTTGTCAACGTATCTAACAAGCCAGTAATACCCTGACCACAGGAAATCTGTGACAACAAGCAACAAACAGCTGGTAATCGAGACACGGACAAAGGTTCTGACAAAAGAACAGCATCGTTTCTTGGTATGATTGCTTGTTATAATTTTTTCTTTGTTTAAAAAAGGCTTGAAACTTGCAGACATATGTTTTGGATCTAAAAATATTACAGAAGCTCGCAAGATTCTTGGTGATAATGCTTACCCTACTATCTTTAGGAGCAAATACATAAAAGCTAGAATAAGTTTTCTTTACAGACAAAAATAGTTTCCTGAAACATTGCGTTCCAAACTATCAACATCTTATTCTTATTATTTTAATTCAGCAACTGTAGACAGGATATGTTCCTTATTGTTGTAGGTGTAAAGTGCGTTACACATACCATGGGAAGAAACACTTACCTGCACGTCTGCGTAAGCATAAACGTTGCATTAGATACAAGGACAAAGGGTCTACTTTATACGCCAATTCTGTACAGTGTCTAATACATGCGTCTATCGACGGAAATAATTTTTATGAAATCATTTAACAATATTGCTAATAGACAGTTAGATAAAAAAACTGAATCAGTGAAGAAAGGGTGCTTTTGCACTTAAATATAAAGTTATGCTTCAATTAAATTATATGAAACACACTACATTTATTAATAAAAAATTCTTTTTGTGAAACAATATAGTGTACAAAGGTAGTGCAATGATCGTATAAATAAGTATACCTACTTTATTTTCAATTAATATTCTAATATTTAATACATTAACTATTATACACAACACATTACGGCACAATATAATATCAACACTGTATAGCCTGGCCAGTACGAGACTGTGCACTTTCATTAAATGTTGCGATTGTTTAAAAACAACTTTCTATCATCTACGCTGATAACATCTCTTACCTTATGCTTATATACTTATTCTTGATCTATGTTAAATAATCAAAATATAATTGGATCTAAGAAATATTTAGAAATCATTTCGTAGTACCATTTTCTTCAATAGAGTAGTAGTAGTACATGCTAGTGAATGTCTGTTCAAAGCGTGGTCTCAACAAACAAATAAGTCAGCTATTTTTAGGTTTGTGTAGATGGAATCATTGAATTTTATCATTAATTTAATTTTTACTGAATGACAACCTAATAGTATATTATGCACCATATTTCTACTTCTAGCAGTGGTCATGTTTAACGAACACAATATTCAGTTATTTACTGCCATTTTTTTATTTCTTCTTGTATTTACCGTATGACTAAGAGAAAAATAAATTTTTTCAACTTTTTTTTTCATTATTACTAACATTGATTTTAAGGTTATTAGTATTAGTTAACCATAAGCTTTTATAATTTTTATATTTTTTTTAACTAACAGTTTTTCTTATTTTCACTAAAATAATTATAATATTTTCTACATTTTGATAAGTTTGTCACTAAATCAACGTACGTCACACTATTTTAAAACATACATTAACACATTATTTGAGACATAAAAATTTAATATCAACATATAACAACAATAAAGATAATATACCTCTCTAACGTATTAAACAAATTTTAGAATCAGATGATAAATCATGTAGATGCTTTAATTCACCTACACCAAAAAAAATTAAGAATGTTAAAGAATACATAAGTAAAATAATACGTTTTAGTAGAAAAATGTTTAACTCAATCTATAAAAAATTGAATAATAAGTAAAAATAGTATTTTATGTTATTTGCAAATAAAAAAATTATTTTTTTTTTTATATATAGGCCGAAAGGATCAGGAAAAACTTATTTTTACAGAATGTTAGTTAATTCTTTGCTTTCTCAAACAAAAACAGAAAAATGCGAATGGCATGGGCTAGCATAGCATTAATTTTTCTGTAAAAGACAAGTCATAAAACTTTTAGACTTCCTTTGAATCTCAATAATAAAGAAAGTGCTGTCTTAGAAATTGAGTCTGAAAAAGAAAGTTAAGAGAAGTTCGTTTGATTGTTGAGAATGAGGCTTCAATAATATCAGAAAAGCATTGAAAATAGTAGACAGAACGTTGAGAAATTCATGTAATACTGAAAAATATTTGGGAAAAAAGTTAATTATCTTAAGAGGAAATTTTTGGAAAATTCTCCCACTAATGAAAAATGGTAATAGAAAAACTATTATCAAACAAACTATTAAATCATAATTTTTATAGAACTTATTCTAAATTTTAAGATAAGAAATTAATATTCGTTCTAATGATAAAGTATTTTTCAAAATTATTTTTGAAAATCGCGAAAGGGGAAATCAAAACATTCAATATTTCGAAAAACTAGGTATCAAATGATGTATGTTCCTAAATATTTTCTAATATTAATAATTATTCAATAAAACAGTAATTTTCTAACATCCCATAACAAGTTTACTGGTTATTTATATGATAAAATACTTAGTAAATTAAATGGAAAAATTATAACTTACTATAGTATAGATGACGCAACTTATAAAGAAGTTGATTGATCAGACGATAATATTTACTTAAATTTTCCGGTAGAAATGTTAAACAACATTCGTTAAGGATTACCACCTCATAAACTAAATTTAAAAATTGGTACCATAGTGATGCTACATAAAAATTAAAGTATATCTTTTCTTTTGTATCATAAGCAATTACCAATCTTTGTGGCATTTGCAATGACAATAAACAAATCTCAAAGTCAAACTTCGTTAAGGATAACCACCTCATAAACTAAATTTAAAAATTGGTACCATAGTGATGCTACATAAAAATTAAAGTATATCTTTTCTTTTGTATCATAAGCAATTACCAATCTTTGTGGCATTTGCAATGACAATAAACAAATCTCAAAGTCAAACTTCGTTAAGGATAACCACCTCATAAACTAAATTTAAAAATTGGTACCATAGTGATGCTACATAAAAATTAAAGTATATCTTTTCTTTTGTATCATAAGCAATTACCAATCTTTGTGGCATTTGCAATGACAATAAACAAATCTCAAAGTCAAACTTCGTTAAGGATAACCACCTCATAAACTAAATTTAAAAATTGGTACNAACAATAAAAAGTAACCTGATGTATTTTTTTTTAAGATTATACTTTTTTTTTAATTTAATGTTTAATTTTTTCGAAAAAAAAATCTGTAATTTTAATAACAAAGTTTACTGTAATACAATAGCTTAGTGTATACGTCATGAAAAAAGTATTGTTTTTTACAGTTATTATTAATACTATAAATTTATTAATCAATAATATTAATAGATATTGTCAGTTATTTTCCTAATTTAAAATTGCATCCTAGGAGCTCTGTCTCTTCATGGTTATGATACAGCTGAGATTTATAGGTTATTCACTTAACCTCCTTAAATAAAGCAATCCTTTCACAGTGACTGTTTTTCAATAATTATAAAACGTTTTTAGTGTATAAGTATTTGTATCATGTCATACATGAACATTTATAAAACAATAAATGTTACATTGATTTAAAATAATAGTAACAAAAAAAAAGTTAAATGCACCGAGAACTTTATACTTATTCACAAATTAAAAAAATCTTATGATAATTACATAAAAACATACGATTAAATAATATTATTACATAATTTAACATAAGTTCTATATATCATCAATGTGTATAAGGTTCATCTATTGGCCTCCATGGTTGTGTGAATAAATAGAAGACTATTATTGTTTCTTTTACCTGTACTAAGAAAAGTGGTGTAGAAGGCTGTGGAGGAACGAGAAAAATGGTGCAAGGGGTTATGGGGGGGATGCGAGAGGCTGTAATGGGGCTGAGGGGGAACTTAGGAAGAACGTAAAATTGTCAATTTAAGGGTGAACAAGGTCGAATTTCAGCTTATATGTTAAGGGGATGTAAGGCTGTTGTGGGGGTTGTAGGGGGAGCTGTGGGAAAGATACGTGGAATTCCCTATACGAATAACTATTTAACATAGGGACACACATGTATATATTTATGATTATAAAAAGTGACTTATGCGGACTTCACGTACTTTTAAAATATACATCTATAACATGGTAAAATTATGCGGCCGTGCACTTGACTCCCCTTTTGTCCTTATAATCACCCTTACATACACATGATTGTTCGCGTAAGTATCCTCTCTACACAGACACACACACACACACGGTGTGTATGTATATGTGTGTGTATTAGTGGAGCTCTATTCCCTGTGCGCTTCGAACACCAACCCCTCTCTTTTTGAATTGGTTAGATACTTTATTTTTGAATAAATTATATCGTAGAGCTTTAGAGTAGTAGAAATTGAAAGAGAAAGACTAGAACAGACAATTTACTTGGTAAAAATGACATGAAAATTATGACAATTCTACTTCATAAAGAATATAGAGCGTTTGCAAAATGATATTGTTCATAAATTTTGAGGGGCCACAACTAATTAGTATTGCATGCTTATTTTGTTGATTCCCGATAGGTGCAAGCTTAGAAGCTAAGGATTAGATCTCGAACTTGAAAACCTGCATTAACAAGGCCTCGAGATATAAGAATCATAATCCATATCACTGTGCTAAAGTGGACGACAGTAATATGTATGGTTGGTTATTTATCGTTGTAAAAGAATTTCAAGAAATCTAGCGTACGTAGTAAATCTAGACTATCAATTCCCACTAAATATATCCGTAAATTTAGCTGAAGCGTAGACTAGCAAAAGACGAACTCAAAATAGTTTAAATGTTATTTTTAAAACTTATATTTTAATTTTTACAGAAGATGAAACAAGTTTTTAAATTAATTCTAAGTTTTAGTGTTTGTTTTCTTATAAATGCATGAATCTCTCGTAGACAAACGTCGTCTAATTTCTTACTGATAGGAGGGTAAAACATTCATGTGAACAGAATTTTTCTTAATTTTTAATTAAAGCGTTATGTTATGTTTTAGTGACAGTTTGCCTAACTTAAAATTTAATGTAACATTTTAAGAAAATTGTGATTCAAGTCAATATATTTTAGTAAAATGTAAAATACTTGTAATGAAAAAATTGTAAGAAATCTGTCTTCATTTAACAAAAAAAAAAAAAGGAAAAAACTTTAA
>NW_019384288.1:4008719-4027228 GCF_000648655.2 Copidosoma floridanum | reverse complement strand
GAAAAAAAATTAAAAAAAACTTGCGAAAACTGGCTCTTTGTCTACTGACATTGGCAAGCGATCAGAGGCTGGACGTCCTCGTTGGAAGCAACTCAGGAAGGTTTGATTGTTACAAATAATGCTGCAGCAATCTACGGAAGCGCAGCTGAAGAACATTTTCAACAGACAAAATCAACTGTTGCAAAACATTAGATAAGTTGTAATCTAAAGTGCAGGGAGCATGATTTACTATTAAAAGAAGTGCTCTTTACACTAGGCTTATACCGAAAAATTCTTGCACTAGGCAAGGGTCATGCCACGTAGTAATAGTTTCTGTTTGTCTCTCTATACCCAGCAATGATATGCACAAGCAACATCCTGATGGTGAATTTTTCACTGCCACTTTAAGAAACTTGGAATCGCTTGCCTCGATATTGGGACCGAAGAAATGTGCCTTTTTTATTTGAGGATGACAAGGCACGTGTGCCAATTGGAATCACCGCTGTTAAGGAGCAACGGTCCCTTGTAATGCACATTGATTATAGAGTTAAACTTCCAGACCATGACTTTGTTGTTGGGGAAAGACATAAGCTTATACCGTTCGTCTACGCTGGCATTTGTACCAAGCCGAATGGCAAGGGTGATCCTAGTGATGTTACTTATAGAGGCCTGACATTCATTGCTATTCGAAGTAGAAAACATGCTCAGTCTACTGCAACGACTCATACTCATGATTTCCATACTTTACTTGCAGATCCTAGCTTTTCGACTTTGCTGAAAACCGATGGGGGCGATCTTAAGCTAATTGTGATTTTTACTGCCGATGGGGGTCCAACTGAAAATCCAAGGTAGGCTTAATCACTCGACTACTTTTATACCAACGTCATTGATTGGTTTCAGACAGAGCTTAATTAACTTTTTTCCATGTTTCCGAAAAATAAAAATATTGCCTTTGCAATTTATTATTTCAAAGATGTTAATTTAGATGCAATTTTCATAGCGACAAACGCTCCAGGGTTTAGTGCCTTTAATCGTGTTGAGCGCAGGATGGCACCATTGAGTAAACAGTTAACAGGAGTTGTTCTGCCACACGACCCCCATGGAACGCATTTCGACTCACTAGGAAGAACCTCTGATCCCGAGCTTGAGCTTAAAAATTTTTAAGCTGCTGGTAAGGCTTTGGTGAACCTCTGGAGTTAGTTGATTATAAATTCATTTCCTGTAGCGGCGCATTATGTAAGTTTAACTGCGGAAAGAGTGATACCAACGCCAGTAGATGCAGATTGGTACTCTAGACACGTCAGAGAGTCACATTATTGTTTACAGATTTGAAAGAGAAATTTTTCTTGCACTTGATTTTGGTTAAAGTTATTCTGTATGTTTTTTATTTATTAACAGATTGTAAAATGTGACAATGTTGATTCTTGTGAGGAATCCTGCAGTAATTTGAAAATAATTGTAAAAAACGGTCTTTGACGAGTATCGGAGCGGCAGTGTGTTTCTATGTTAAGTCAATAAGACTGATTTATATTTAGCACTCTTAAACGTATTTATTGAATATAAACACTAAATGAATAATATTGATACAAACACTTTACTTTTCTGACGTAAAGATTCGGAACAATCGAAACGAAAATTAATAAGAGTAATCGAGTTATAAAGAACGGCAGTAAATTGATCGTTAAAGTGCGCGTGTAAAACTTTGAGAAGAGGCGTATGTGTGTGCTCATGCAAAGGTGCGTGCACCTTTCTCAACGATAAAGTACGAACTGGCTATTACATTGCGCAGCTAGATCTAAAGAGCAAGCTGCTGCTTACTTTACAAAGCTATAGACTAACCAAAGAGACGTGGCGCATTGCGATTGGTTGTCTGGAAACTCGGCGTACTAGTGTGGCCGATTGGTAGATTTAATCAAACGCGTAAACTTAAATCTTAGGACCTTAATATTGAGCAGTCTTATTTATCTACCTGTTCCATTTGTATATGATGCAGAAAAAGGCAGACTGCGCAGGTAAAAAGCTTTGGAAATTGTTCAGAACGCCCATTTCTTGCCACTATTTCAATCAATAGTAGTTCAGTCCTTAAATCCTATTATTGATGAGACCCTGCCGTATAATTTTGCTTGTCCTAAAATACAAAGTGTGGTTAAGTGTGGACGTAGAATATGCAAGGTATATTAATGTATACAATACGTTTTGTCAAGGTTTAAATATCCAATATTCAATGCATAAATCCTTTTCTCATTTCATTTTATTGCAGACGAGTGGATTGTATTTTGCATCAATTTCAGCGGCACATAAACGCAATCGTACTGTCTATTTCTGTCACCTACATCTTTGTACTAATCAAAAAATCGTCGAGGTTAACTACAGGCGTTCCCAGCGTATCGCAGCAAAAATCGCGAAGCGCGGCGGAGAAGTGCTGAGCCGTACGATCCATCCTCAAACTGGTGGGGAAGACGTCGAAGGGTTAGAGGATGATGAGGTGCCAACGGACGTGCCAGATAAAGTAGCATCTGCTGCTGATACGTCTGATGAACTGCCGATTGTCTCTGACTGGGCTACATGGCTGGCCAACCCTTGTAGCCCAGCCGACGAATAAAATTATGGTATCTACACAGTAAAAAATGCATTAGTAAATATACTACGACACTAATACAAGTATACATTGCTACGCGTCGTAAAAATACGAGTCCCTAGTATTATTACTACAATTGTCGTCTCAATACTACTGCTACTGTAATATTCCTATGCCTAGCCTTGGAAATAATATTACCTATGTCGAACGTAGTAAATTTACAACGGTACGTAGTAAAGTATGTTACAATAGAGGAAGGAAAATTACTATTAATAGCAGTAAAGTAATATGATTTACTTAGTAAATTCACTTCTTCCGTAGTAACGTGAAATTACTTTTTGTCACTGCCCCAAAATTACTACTGTGATTGTATTTCAAAAACTCGTTGTAAGCTGCATTAGCCATGAAGTTATCTCGCTTTATGTTGTCAAGCACATGAGCCACGCAATTTCAATAACCGTTTTTGTTTTCAATCAGAACTCAGTAAGTATAACAACTTATTATCACGTTACAAGTGTATATCGTTCAGCTCTTAAAAAAAATACGTCATGTTTATACCGCAGCATGGCGTAGGTATGAGGTTAGAGTGCTTCAAACATTTTGGTACTTGTATTTCAATTTTTCTAATAATCGTGTTTCTGTTGACTAAATTTAAAGTATCAGAAGCTGAATGTTCACGTAAATATATTTTCTACAGGTGAAGCCTTTCGTATTGGTGGTACCCTAAATATTACATGAACTTTTTGCAGTCCAGTGATGTAATTCACCAGGTCACCTACACAGCACTTTGTCTACACTTTTTGTTCAGTATACCACAGTTATTTACAAAGAAGCATGTCCACATTCTTTGTAGATTAAATCTTTGGACTAAAAGATTAGCATTATAAGAGAAACAACGTTATTATTACATACATCGTTTTTGCTGTCCTCAAGGTAAATATCATTTTTACATAAATCTTTAAGTTAGTTGTCTGAACGATTGTAACACCTAAGGCCTTCTTTTTTACATTAGTACATAGTATTTCGTAATTCAATATTTCGTACTAAAAGAAATGTTTTTAGTTTGATAGAAAATTGTGTCGAGATACCACATGATACAACTTTATAGTCTTCTTCTGTTTTTTTTTTCGTACTATTTATAGAGAAGATATTCCATACTTACGGTAAGATAACTGGAAGTCACAAGTCATGTTAAAAATTTATCAGATTAAGTCAGTTCTGCTTTTAATATAAAAAAATTGTGTCGATACTTTTCTCACACCCTCTAACTACATGACTGAACCAACTTGATCTTCACTCTACTGTAATTTCATTCTTTTAACCGATTTAAAAAATTGTACGACAGGCATCTGATACTCGAAATGTATAATGGTTGTATATATTACAAAAATAACTTGCAGTGTTTTTACACAAAGGTGATTTTCTGTTGTTAGCAGTATTTTATATTATTATTATTATTATCATTACTATATTTATTATTATTATTATAATGATTATTATCATTATCACCATGATGATTATCATCATAATCATTATCATGGTTAAAGTCATGATCATCATAATCATCATCATTGTCGTCATTATCATNATATAATCCTGGTAATAATAAAAGCAATAGTAATAATAATTATTAATTTAATTTACTTTTACTTATTCGATTATTCCGCGTTGTATAAATATGGATATGTATTCATATGTAAACACAGACAGATGCACGGGGCCTTAACGCCGTGTTTATAGTGCCCCCTGTTTCCATGCTGCTCGTTATCTCGTGTCTGGTATCCGGGATATGCGATAACGATATCTTGTTCATTATTATGCCGTATGTACACCCAATGCCACATAATTCTGTCTGAAAGTTATGCGGATTCCAGAGTGAATCCAGAACAGAATCACTAGTTATTGGGTGTACATACTATACTATACGTACTAGCCACGACCCGTGCACCGTGCCCTGTGTTCGGGATACGCAACAATCGTCTCCCGAGCATTGAAAGCAGAGTACCGTGTCTAAGTATCACGTAACGTGCCCCTTGCATGGGGCACGAGGCACAGTACTCAGGCATTCACCAGGAGCAATTGATATACCCGTGTCTAGTGCACGGGACACGGGACACGGTTGGTGGCCCCTATACACTGCTGTAACCGATCGGGGTCTAAGGATGTTTTATTTATTCTATGCTTTTTGATTCCCCACATATCTGGAAATCTTTTTTAATGTCAATAAATTGTTTACAACAATGCATAAGTAATGACGAAATAAATATTTTCTGCCTGAAATTTTTTTCTTCAAAAATTTTTACTCATTCCGCAAATAAAAATTATGAGTACTTTCACATTAAAACAATTTTTTGTAGCAAAACATTCCGGAAGTTTGAAAAAATGCGTTTTTAATGATTGTTAAATGCCAATCACTTATTAAATGTTACCGCATTATTTTTAATTCACCGATGCTCAAATAGTGCGTCAAAGCGTGTTTTTACCTAAAACAGATGCATACTTGTAGAATTCTTGAGAATCACGGTATATGTTGATCAACTCATCCTTATTTTTAAAATAATTAGTACTCTTCATGTATAAGTGACTACGTTATGAGAAATTTTGGAAAATAAGCTTCATTATATTGTAATTTCCAACATTTTAATTTTATTTATTATTGACCCCTGTGCAAGCGTGTATGTTAACAGCTTAACCTCATATATTAGATAGGTAGAATTGGTGAAAAACAATTTCAGGTCAACACAGTAATAATCTTAAATATATTTTTTAGACATAATGACAAACAAAAGGAATTGATGATAGTCTCGTTCAGTAATGGAGTAACTGGAATCATCCGAATCTTTCATATTTATACTTACTGAGCACATTTCACCACGTTTCTTTCAATCTCCCAAAATAAAAAATCACAGCCATGTCTTTTCAATGCCAAAACTGCTCTTGTTCTTTTTTAAAAATTTATATGTACAATCAACACCAACGAATTCACGCTGGGGATACTAATACGAAGATACGATGTTTGTATAACGAATGCTTAACACAATGTAAATCATATGCAAGCTTCCGAATCCATATTTTTCGTTATCATAAACAATCTAATGAAGGAGTGTCCGTTTGCAAGTACATTAACTGTAATTACAAATGCACTAGCCGCTATTTCATACGTAACTCTACAATCGCGTACCCTTTAAAGCAAATTTAAAAGAATGTCCGTTTTGTGAAGCTAAGACATTTTTTCCTACGAAAAACGTTTGTAAAATACACATGACACGATTTCACAGAGATTTAAAGGAGGATATGTTTATGTTGACCGCACAAGAAAGTACCTTTACAGAATCTCCGCCGTCTGATGACACACAGAGGACACTTTACACAGCGTTATATACTAACAATTCTGCCACCGAAATTTCTGATGTTACCGAACAAGCCTCAAACAATACAATGCCAAATTTTAATGACAATTTAAACCCTGGACCCCTGTTTAATACAAATGCGTCATCACATATTATAGCCAAACTACTGTTAAGTTTGAGCTGCAGATTTTTTGTGACTGAGCCGTTAATCAATCTCGTTGTTAATGGTACGCATGATATTGTAAAAAATTTCTCCGGAAACTTTTTATCATCTTTAATGTTTTTTGAAATGGACAGTGAGGTAAAAACAAAAGTAAAGGAATATTTTAAGGATTCTTGTAAACCTGTAGAACAAATGCTACATCCCTCAACCGGTATACGCCGAAGTAATTTCTTGAGAAAAGAATTCTTTTCTCACTCTTCGCACTTCGTTAAACCTCAGCTTATCAAATTTTCTGAAGGTACCGATTGCGTTTCCGAATGTGATTATGCTTACGTCCCTATACTGAAAACGTTGGATATACTCCTACGAAATCAACATGTACGCACTGTTTGTGAAATATATTCCTCATCCCCACGTCCAATTGGTTACTTTGATGTTAATGATGGGTCATTGATAAAAAACTGTTCGTTTTTTTCAGACCCAAAAACTATAAAACTCGCTCTTTACGTTGATAGCTTCGAAATATGTAATCTACTCGGTTCTTCTCGTGGGAAATTTAAAGTAGTAGGAATATACTTTATACTATGAAATATTCCACCATTTTTACGGTCAAAAACGGATAATATCAAGTTAGTCGCTCTGTGTAAAGAAAAAGACTTGACAAAGTATGGATGGAATCAACTATTAGACCGAATAGTACGGGATCTGCAACACCTGGAACTGCATGGAATAAATGTTGATCAAAATAATTTTTACAAAGGTAGTATTGTATGTGTTGTGGGTGACAACTTGGGATCCCATCAAATAGGTGGTTTTACCGAAAAGTTCAGCTGTGTTCCTTACTTTTGTCGCTTTTGTGAGATTACTGCAGAAGAATTTAAAGAAAATCCATTAAAAAGGCACGACCTACGATCCATACGTAGCTACGATACGTGTGTTGCTCAAGCTATAAAGAATGGACAAATAGTTAAAGGATTAAAAAAAAATTCTTCGTTAAACAATCTTAAATATTACCATGTCTCAAAACCCGGACTACCTTCGTGTATCGCACACGACGTGTTTGAGGGAATCACTCAGTTTGATATATATCTCGCTATATCATATTTTATTGAAAAAAATGGTTTAGAATTTGTTTGTTAACTTTGAGACTTAACAGTATTAAATTCAAACATGAGAATCAACAATTTATTCCTGAAATCAAAATGTGTAAAAAAAATAAAAAAATAACTGGCTCTGCCAGTCAGAAGCGTCGACTTTTAATGATTTTACCAATAGCTGTGATTGATTTAGTTAAAGATTTTGAAAATGCTGTTTGGAGGATGGTTATTTTGTTAAATAGAATTTCTAATCTTATATGCACGCCAGCTTTATCTACAAATCAAATTTCTACTCTCAATAATTATATATGTGAGTACATCAAACTTCAAGTCACATGTTTCCCAGACATTCCCCTTCGTCCTAAACACGAGTTTTTATTACACTACGCAGAATTGATTCCTATTTTTGGAACACTCAAACACCTGTGGACTTTGCGATTTAAGAGTAAACACACATTTTTTTAAAACTTAATCAGACACATGAGAAATTTTAAGCATGTTACTTTGACAATGGCTGAAAAACATGAGCTGTATCAAAGCTACTTAGAAAATGAATTGCAAATTTTGGCAGAATCACAAACTAGTAAAGTGTTTTGTCCACAAATTTTTAATACTGACTGTAGAATAATTCTGGAAAAGTCTTTTTACTATTGCAGTCTCGCATATGCTTGTAAAGAAGTTAGTTTTCATGGCATTACATATTACGTTGGAGATTATATTGTTAGTGGAAAAACTGATTACGGCAATTATTCTAATTGCAAAATTGAATACTCCTTCATGAACTCGGAGAAAACGGAAACCTTTTTTGTCGGGAAAACGTTTGAATTAATTTACATACCGGAATTTGGAGTTAGTGAGATTGTTCAATATAAAGGTCATGAGAACAGAGCACAAAATTATGCCTTATTCCCTTACTCATCTTTATTATCTCCTGAACCATTATTAGAATGGCGCTTAAGATGTAAACAAGTGTTTTTAACGAAGCACGAACCATTCGAGATAGAGCTGTGATACTTTGTCATTACAATTAAGTAAGTATTTTAAAAATACTGTAAACAATTATACATAGATTAAATATTGTAATATTGAGAGTGCTCTTGTGAAAATCTGGCATAATATTTCATGCTTAAAATCATGGAGCTGAAATTAGCCCCACGCCGAAGTAGCCTCACCAAGGACGAATAGGGTGTACGGGGCCCTGAAGCTTAAAAATTTTTTTTTAATCTATATCAGCTAGAAAACAACATATAAGATTTCAATTGTCCCACATACAACTTCTGTAAGATGTTCGAGCGGCAACAGGCCGCCAGGCTTGGAAAATGAGTTTTCCATCGCTACGTATATAAGCGTATACGTAAAAACTAGCAAAAAAGATTGTAAGTTTTTTTTCATTTATTGTGCCACGTTTAAACAAAATTAAATAAATTTCTAATACTCCCACACACATATCCTATCACTTTTCTAAGCTGGGAAAGGCCGCCAGAAACGGAAAGTAAGGAGTTTTCCATCGAAACGTATACACGCGTTCACGTAAAAACTTGGCTTAAGTAACCTATATATGTTGGGTGTAGGAGTAGTAGGAGTTGATTTAATTCAGTTTTAACGTGGCTGGATAAGTTAAAATACAGATACACATTTTTTTCAATTTTTCTCGGTTACGCTGGGTAGGCGTTGACGGAAAAGTCCGTAATATCCAAGCCTGGCCCCCTTTCAAAATTTGGAAAACCAATACATCATACGTGTAGAAGTAACAAAATTTGGTTTGAATTAGATATAACGTAGTGCAATGAATAAAAAAAATTTAAAAATTTTTTCCCCGCTTTTTTCGTATACACGTATCAATAGAAAACTCCTTACTTTTCGTTCCTGGCAGCCTTTCCCGGCTTATAAAAGTGATAAGATATGTGTGTGGGAGTATTAAAAATTTATTTCATTATGTTTAAACGTGGCGCAATAAATGAGAAAAAACTTACAATTTTTTTTCCTACTTTTTACGTATACGCTTATATACGTAGCGATGGAAAATTCATTTTTCTAGCCTGCCGCTCGAACATCTTACAGAAGTTGTATGTGGGACAATTAAAATCATATATGTTGTTTTCTAGCTGATATAAGTAAATAAAAATAAATTGAAGCACCAGGGCCCGGTAGACCCTATTCGTCCCTGGTGAGGCTACTTCGGCGTGGGGCTAATTTCAGCTCCATTTAAAATCCATTAAGCGACAAGACCATTCAGTATATCAATTAGAGCTTACCTTGCAGACTGATATACTTGTTTGATTTTCATTTATAACTTTTATGCCGACTGTCTTACAAAACAATGAGATGTACGTAGCTGGTACCCTTATAAATAATACAAGCCACGGAATTCAGAACAATTAACAATAAAATTGATATTGATTGATTCTTGAAAGTACCAAGTTTGTGCCTACATTCATAAATCAAATACATTGATATCGTTTTAACCATTTAATACAAGATTCCTACTGAAAAGTTCGTATTAATTTCAACTGTACCGTCAAATATGGTAAAATTTTGTATGAATCTACATTGTCAGAAGAAGATTATTTTTATGTCTTACAAGTAGTTCTAAGTTTATATCATTANCATTACAATTAAGTATTTTAAAAATACTGTAAACAATTATACATAGATTAAATATTGTAATATCAAGAGTGCTCTTGTGAAAATCTGGCATAATATTTCATGCTTAAAATGATGGAGCTGAAATTAGCCCCACGCCGAAGTAGCCTCACCAGGGACGAATAGGGTGTAAGGGTCCCTGAAGCTTAAAATTTTTTTTATTAACTTATATCAGCTAGAAAACAGCATGTAAGATTTTAATTGTCCCACATACAACTTCTGTTAGATGTTCGAGTGGTAACAGGCCGCCAGGCTTTGAAAATGAGTTTTCCATCGCTACGTATATAAGCGTATACGTGAAAACTAGGAAAAAAAATTGTAAGTTTTTTTTCATTTATTGCGCCACTTTTAAACAAAATTAAATAAATTTCTAATACTCCCAACACATATCCTATCACTTTTCTAAGCCGGCAAGGGCCGCCAGGAGCGGAAAGTAAGGAGTTTTCCATCGAAACGTATATACGCGTATACGTAAAAACTAGGCTTAAGTAACCTATATATGTTTGGTGTAGGAGTAGTAGGAGTCGATTTAATTTAGTTTTAACGTGGATGAATAAGTTAAAATACAGATAAACATTTTTTTCAATTTTTCTCGGTTACGCTGGGTAGGCATCGAAGGAAAAGTCCGTAATATCCAAGCCTGGCTCCCTTTCAGAATTTGGAAAACCAATACATCACAAGTGTAGGAGTAATTAAATTTGGTTTGAATAAGATATAACGTAGTGCAATGAATAAAAAAAAGATAAAAATTTTTTCCCCACTTTTTTCGTATACGCGTATACACGTATCAATAGAAAACTCCTTACTTTCCGTTTTGGCGGCCTTTCCTGGCTTAGAAAAGTGATAGGATATGTGTGTAGGAGTATTAGAAATTTATTTCATTATGTTTAAACGTGTCGCAATGAATGAAAAAAAAACTTTCAATTTTTTTTCCTAGTTTTTATGTATACGCTTATATACGTAGCGATGGAAAACTCATTTTCCAAGCCTGGCGGCCTGTTGCCGCTCGAACATCTTACATAAGTTGTATGTGGGACAATTGAAATCATATATGTTGTCTTCTAGCTGATATAAGTTAATAAAAAAAATGTAAACCCCAGGGCCCCGTAGACTCTATTCGTCTCTGGTGAGGCTACTTCGGCGTGGGGCTAATTTCAGCTCAATTGAAAATCCATTAAGCGATAAGATCATTCAGTATATCAATTAGAGTTTACCTTACAGACTGACATACTTGTTTAATTTGTATTTATAACTTTAATGCCAACTGTCTTACAAAACAACGAGATGTACGTAGCTGGTACCCTTATAAATACTACAAGCCACGGAATTCAGAACAACTAACAATAAAATTGATCTTGATTGATTCTTGAAAGTACCAAGTTTGTGCCTACATTTATAACTTTACGGAAAAAACTATATATAATTACCTATTAATTGAAGTAAATCTAAGTTAAGTCGTAGCTCAAATTGAAATTCCTAATGATATGCTGAATATCTCAACATAAGACTCACAGATGAGATAATAAACTCATACTTGTCGTAAATTACTCCCTTGCTTGGTCAGACGAGAACTATTTTCTCTTATTATCCCGAACGAAATTTAAGCCTTGTTACATATTTAAGAGTAATGAAAAGTAATCAAATATATTGATATCATTTTAACCATTTAATACACGATTCCTACTAAAAAGTTCGTATTAATTTTAACTGTACCGTCAAATAAGGTTAAATTTTGTATGAATCTACATTGTCAGGAGGAGATTATTTTTATGTCTTACAAGTAGTTCTAAGTTTATATCATTAACGGAATCGTTGTACATTGTTTATATAAAACTGTAGGCTATGATTTAGATACTCGTCTAAACCATAATGCTACATCCTGATTTTCTCTAGTTTCAAATGCTATTGATCCCTATTTTTTTGCAGATGGCAATGTTTAAGGTATGGTCAACCTGTCGCACAAAAAAAGGTATAGTTATAATACATGATGTAGACGATGTTTTAGAAAAATTAATAAAAAAAGTCCATTTAAAATTTGAATTTGATGGTCAATTGATAGTTTTGGAATCAGATGGTACCCCTATAGATGAAGACGAGGTTTTACTAGTATTGCACAATAAAACGTTAATAATCTTACGCGAAACTGACTTATGGAGTCCAAGGTGTATTGCACAAGATAGTAAACAAAATCCAACAGAAGATCTCAGTAATGTACCAATCAATCATCAAAGGCCCACATCAAAAACAAGTATTATATCAAACAATCAACCACAAAAAAATGTGCAGAATAGTAATACAACATCGGGAAATAACGTGACCCATGATATTCATGCAACAGTTTTAACATCTTTTGACAACTTCAAAGTGCCGTGGGCTTTACTGGATCCAGAAACTTTATCTATTTTGGAAAAAAATTCTTCATGTTCTAACGATGCTATATATAAAAAAGTTCGAACTAAAGTTGTTCACAGAACGATGCTAAATATGAGAACCATTTCAAAATATCCAAAATCAGCCGATTTTTGATCGGTAACTATCCAAATGAGAGAAAAGTATGCACATTTCTTTGAGGATCATTTTACAGATGGAACACGTAAACGAAATGGAATCGACTCTTTAACTAGAAAACTAAAATTTTGTAATAATAACTTGAACAGACCCAATCGAATTTCTTCATTAACTAAAGAAATCACCTATGAACCGGTACACGTACAAAAAAAAAGAAAATACAACGCAGTGAGAGGTGGCTGTCCCAACTTTGAACCGTTATGTTATCAACTTGGTGAATTGGAGACATGTGAGGATAAAAGAATTATGTTACTAAAATATACAGATATCAATTATAATAATGCAGAAAGTATAGAACCATTTTATAATGCGTTTGAAGGCTCATACGCAGCTCAAAGAAAATTTTTGGATAATTTTACTCATCCACCGACTATTGAAACTATTTCTGAAAATTGGCCGTGCTTGCTTAACTCCTATTTTTTATATGCACATTTCAAGTTGCTAACAAATAAATCTATCTTAGATTTGCAAGATAATTTTATCGAAGATGTTCAGAATGTTCTTGAATTTGGCGGAAAAAAACAATATATATCGCTTTCACATGAATTGAATTCAGACAACAAAAAATATGTGTTGGCCCTCCAAAGCATTTTTGAGCATTTCAAGGAAAACATGTTTTCCATCTTCGCATTTTATCAGGTTCGTCATATAATGTTCTATTTATTTTTATGTGTCAACATTGAACACCCATGTACTTAAATTTAGAAAGCCAATATGATAGTTTCTTGATGGAAATTTTTTTAATTGTAGGCAGGTACCAAAACAGAAGAATTTATAATCGAGCATGATCATCCGCACATAGCTGTGGAAAGTAAGTGAACGCGTTAAACAAACTTTTTCCAATAATGCTATCATAAATTTATTAATAATTATTATATTATTTTTTTAGAAGGGTTACTAGACGAAGAAACTGAATTTTGGAAAAATTTACAAAATAAGAATGATAAAGTATTTTACGTGATTATAGACAGATGCATTATTGAATTCAAAATATATAATATTCTAGAGGATTTAACTTTTCTCATGGCAGCATACTTTGTTTTCAATAGAACCTTTCCTGACGATGCTGGGCACTTTTTGCTTTTTTTGCAATACAGGTATTTAAAGATTGTGCCAGAAGATAGTAATCGAGCAATGAGAAAATCAGTACATGATAAGGTTTTATCGCTTGAAAACAAAATTACTGCAGTTAAAAAAAATCTAAAGTACTGACAGGTGTGCAGCAGTTAGATAGTCCTTTTGTAGCTGAAGAAGCAGTAGATACTTTGTAATCGAACAAGTAATTTCATAAGCTTACCTAGGTAATATAATGGCAACAATAACTGTAACATTTATCATACATACAAATAATTTTACCTTATTTAATTAAAAAATGTGCCATTGATTGAGATCAAAAGTACCAGAGTCTGATAACGTTATAATAATAGTTATATTAAAAAGAACATATCGTAATTTTAATTTTTGTTTATTGTTTATGCACAGAACTTTATTTTGTAGTAACCATAAATCGATGAGAGAAAAATTCTAAGGCTACAAAATGTTAAATTTATAACTTTAAATTTATAATTTAATAATTTTAAATTCATAAGTGATTTTATGTGCAGTATTATTAACCAGAAGTATTACATTAACTTTTTCTTGTAATACTACTAAGAGTAGTAAAACTTGCAGATGTTAATGAAACACTGTAAAAAAAAATTTGTTCACTAATAAATGATTAAAATTAAAAACAACATGGGTAAAATTAAATCGTTATTTAACCATCATCAATCTCATGTATACCTGCAGTTGTAAATAACAGTCTATTATACTGAACGGTGTGCTTAAGCTATTAGAATAGTATAAATACCGTTTCACTGTAATTTTCATCTGTACCTATTTTTCCTATTGTCATGGTAGAGTTACTATTACGAATGTACGAACGCCATCTATACACGCGTTAGATACTTACTACACCCTTAGTGATTTTACCATCACTATTGTAAATATACTACTCTTCAAGCTATCTTTCGTACTCTTCGAGGCATTACAAGCTACGTAGTATATTTACTACTGGTACTGTACTATTACTTCTGCTATTGTTAATATACTACGCCAAGCATAGGTAATATTATTTCCAATGCTTAGCGTAGTAATTTTACTACTATATTTTTNGAGGCATTACAAGCTACGTAGTATATTTACTACTGGTACTGTACTATTACTTCTGCTATTGTTAATATACTACGCCAAGCATAGGTAATATTATTTCCAATGCTTAGCGTAGTAATTTTACTACTATATTTTTTACTGTGTAGAGTTTATCTAGGTTTAATGAGCTTTGTATTTTTTATTTGTTTTTTAGATTTAGTTGCTTAGTGCGCCACAAAACTTGTAGTTTTTTGACAGATATGAGGATGTTTGTAATTTTGTACAAAATTACCTCATCTTACCGTAAGTTATTACAAATTGTCTAAGAAAAAAATTAATTATTAATTTTTTCAATAAATGTCTGTGATTTATGCCAAATAACTATTTTTCTAAACGTTGAAATCGTATAGAAAATGTTTGATAATAAATGAAAACATGAATTGAGTATTTTATGCTTTTCACAAAAAACATAGGCAACAATCTTACGTTAGAAAGGGGGGGGGTGTTTTTGAATTCTTACGTGTCCTTACATCGGAGTAGGAGGGCTCAAAAATGGTGAAAATCGCCCTTACGTAATTAATGAATGGCCCCTCATACCATATTATAAAAACCCATTCGATCAATACTGACTATCTGCGTCGATCTGTTATACATGCAAATATCCTTTGTTAATGTACTTCATTAAAATGA
Organism: Copidosoma floridanum; assembly: GCF_000648655.2. The sequence continues at coordinate 4,012,030 of NW_019384288.1, read as the reverse complement.
TGATGTTAAATACTTTATATAGTATTATTAATAATTACTGTATCTAATACATATGCACGCAGGCAAACATGTACAAACTACACAGTTCCACACTTGCACAGTTAAAGTAGAAATTTCACACAAACACACTCATCATACATGCACTTTTTTATGGCTGCATGGTTGCATTAATGCATCCGTAATTCTGTTTCTGTAGACAAGTTACACGAACATATATACGTGCATGTATACACTATAGATTGCATACGTAGCACTGCAACACACTACATGGCATTATGGGAAACTACATTGTGACTATATATATGTATCGGAATCTGAAGACAAACAATGAGACTTGAGCGCCACTGAGCTGCAGTATACATATGTATGTAAGTAAGTTTCAACCGTTGTGGTCCGCAACCAAGGCGTGCCTAAAGAAGTTCTGACTTCAAAAATAACATTTTAACGAAAGTTGTATGTAGATTTTAAATTTATAATCATTACAATGTAGAAATTGACGCTTAGCAGCAATGCATTAATTAAAAATTAAACTAAACTAACGATCTGATAAATTAATTGTTGTCATAGAAAATAAATTTTTAAGCTCCTTTACGAATGTGTTAACGTATAAGCAGAAGATTATCTATTAATACACAGATATTTATCAGTTACTAATGCGATATCAAAGCATAGACCATCATGTTCTTTTCTTACTTAAAGAGAAAAAAACGTCAAGGTATACGCTGAATACTCTCTCTTTCTCTTTGTACAGAAAAATCCTTTTATTATGCACCGTGCACTAGGCTATGCTCGCGTAGTAATTTAAATATACAGCCTTACATGCAGCGTTAGAAATCCATGCACCGTATACGGTCTTTCTGGCTTAAAGTAGAGGGTACCATATACGTGTGCTTGATTGTGCTCTTCCACTTTGGTTCCTGGACATTAAACATAGTATACTTATTGTTATGTTGGCAGGGATTCATCTACAAAATAAACTGCAACTTCATCGCACATGCATGCGTCAAACAAACATTAACACTAGATACGTATAAGTACATATATTTAAAGATAGATAGACAACTTACTAAAACCTAATGTCTGAGAAATTAAATTTACCAATAATAATTTTTAATAAATATATTCTTGGCCAACCAAAAAAGTTAAATATCCCTGAATATGAAGAAAATGGGGACATAAAAGCAGACATGCATTTTTGACATAAATATGACAAATGAATTTTATCAGGGAAGGGTAGTAAATTTATAAAACCAACTTATCATATAACTTGTGAAAGTGGGATACACAGCAAAGATAGTAAATCAGACGACTAACTTATGCTTTAACCTCATGCTATTAAACAGAGTTAAAATACTTCTAGCGTGAAACAACAGAACCTTTATAAGAAACAAAAACATACTTATAAGCTATCTACATATACGATGAAGGCCCGAACATTTCAAAAAGTAAGCTTTGAATTAACTGATACCAATTTAATAAAAAGATACTTGCCACGTGTCGACATAGGGCATTAAATTGAGACGTATAAAAAGAAATATTAAAAAATGAGGACGGCCAATATAATGTTATGGCAATAAACACTTATAAGGACAATGTTACCATTTAAGTAGATGCAAAAAAAAATCTATCCTCCAAATATATTATATTAACTCCGATACCAATAGCAAATATGAAATAGCAGTAATCGAAAACAAATAAGATAAAACAAAAGTGCTTAAAGAACTTGTACATACCAGTCATTTAAGACTTAAAAAATAAGACTGAGTTTGTTAACTGATTTTTAAATTCCTAGATATTTCTTTGTTGCCATGTGACCTTTCAGCCTATACTTATTTTGTTACACATATACAAAGCTGATAAAAAATTACATTCTAATAAATACTCAACAAATTCGTTACTTACTAGCATACAGAAAAAGTTTTGGAAGAAAACGTAGCAAAGAAACTGAAGGACGTAATTATTTAACTTTTAATACCACCGTATAAGTTATGTCTCCGGATTTTTTATAGAAAATCTAAAAGCCAAGAAAATACGTAATGGATTATAGTTACTGATTTTATAGATCTTAATAAAAAAAACTATTGGTAATACATTTGCATTACCAAACATTTCAGGTATTATGGACTAGTTAGGAAATCCATATATTTTTTCGTTTTTAATTTGGCAAATAAATTCAAACAAATTTCTGTTCTAGAACATAATAAGTATAAGACAGTATTTGCAACCCCTGATAAACATTACAACTACAGACAAATGTTCAAAGGAAAAAGAAACGCTTTCGGTTTTATTCTCAAGACTATTAAACTTAAGCCAGGAAGACTCAAGGGGTCAAAATTAATAAGAAAAAAAAAAAAAAAAAGAGCAAAGTCAAAAAAAAGGAGCTGTTAGAACATCTTATTTAACAACTATTAAGCCTAAAACATTGCCAACAACTTCAACAAAGGCAGTAGAACTAACAAAACCTAGAAGTATGATCAAATCAGAAGCTGATGTAGCTTAATTTAGGCCTTGGATGACCACTGAATTCAATAATACGCAATGAACGGTCATTATTCGATCACAGGGTGATTGCTTAAAGGACTATAACAAAATAAATTCCACAGCCACATACATCATCCACATCTCGACCTAGCATATTCTAAAATGTCACCAAAAAACATCAAAAGTTTGTTAATCTTCAAAAGTGAGCTTTTCAGAATCCGTAGCATCAACATCACACGCTAGTGATAGGAATACAGAAATCACTGAAATAAAACTTAATAAATCTGTAACTAAAGAAATGAGCTTGAATGCATCTTTGCAATTACCAATCAGAGATATAACTAATTTCAGTCCATTATCAAAGACAAGTATGTTATCTGAAAACAACCCCTCGCGATACCGAAAACTCTTGGGGAGAAAATACACAACCACTAGTGTACAACCTGAGACGAAGTGGATTACAACCAGAACTGTCTGAGACTAATGTTAATTTAAATGCCGATTCTGATTATGATTTCGATGTAACAATGACTAAAAATTTTCATTACACTTATTGTACTGAGTGCAGATTTAAATGACGACGTTTTTAAAAACCAATTTAAAATGATGAAAAGCAACATTAGTAATATAACTTATTAACAAATACAAAACTTAGCAAAAAAAATTTATTCAAAATCTGTAAAAGTATTTGAACAAGACTTACAATGATGGTATACTCGAACAAGACTTTTGCATTAGTTAAAAAAACTGCAGATATATCAAGACGTACAACAGATTTTCAACCCTAATTTAATATAGATAAAATTAAAAAAAAAAAAAAAAAAAGTAAA
>NW_019384288.1:3976907-4007365 GCF_000648655.2 Copidosoma floridanum | reverse complement strand
AGAATTGTAAAAGAAAAAAATTCGAAGTCAAATAAAAATTAGTGTGGGAAAATAAAATTAAAATTTGTTTAAAAATTAATTGCTTGGGAGTGTGAGGGGGAATGGTAGGTAAATGTGTGCAGAAAAGTAACACGGCACGGTTGGCAGATATACATATATAGTGGGGAGAGGGAAAGTGTATAGAGAACAGACGGTGGGGGGAACGGGGTAAGGGGGGAAACTTGAGAGAAAGAGACTCGGGGTAAGCCACTTTCGTTTCAAAAAAAAAATCTGTCGGTTTTAAAATTCCAGCCCCCCAATAACGCTACATAAAGAACTTTATTCTAAAAATATATGATGAGTGGAGAATTATTAAGTTCCTCACGTACCCAGATAAATAAACCCTTACGTTCTTGTACACCAACGCAAACAGGTACTTCTATTATTGCAGAAACAGGCGATATACAGCACCTGACTTGCAGAAGCAAACAAAGAAACTACAATGAAAGTAGATCAACGAACTAAAATACTGCACCTTTTTTCATGCTACTATCATAATCCCAAACAGAAAAGGTCGTATGACTCCCAAACAGAATCATTTGGCCCGAATGCAGAATATCATGTGTTTTAATTTTTGTTAAGATTAGAAATAGAAGAACAAAAATTTTTTTAAAGAAGGCCTAAATGCACAAAGTATTTGAAATATTTCTTTGAACACTATTATTATACTCGTTTGGGATAAAAATTAAAGTAAAATTAAAGATATAGTCCTTAATTGTGGGGTTAGAAAGTGCTCGTAAATTTTATTTGACAATAATGTAAATTAAAAAAAAAATTTTAGGAACATAAACAAGACAATCCTTTGTGCTTTTAAAGTCACCTTTTAAAGCTTCCAGTAAAGTTCTTATTAATACCATCAGTAAATTAAAATAACACTCAATATAAATGGGCAGTTACGTACTTTACTGTGTAATTTAACTAAGTCCAGCATACGAGCCTTTGTACAAGATTTAAGATCAAGTACGCTTGCCAACGCACTAGTACAAAATCTAATTGCTGTGTATGGCGCACCTAGAGAAATTTTATCAGACTGACATGCTATATTTATGTCTAGTTTATTGAAATAACTTATGAGAACCCTAAAAAATAAACATGTGACTATATCACTATATTTTTTTTAAACTAATACATTACTAAGCTTAAGTCATGCCGTTCTAGCTGTTTTTATAAAAACTTACATTAAACTGTATGATGATTAGGACAATTAGGAAAAATTTGCAGCTTTTACATATAACATGAGTGTACATGAAACAACTAACTTTTTGCCCTATAAACTAATATTTTTAAGGGAAGCAAGATGGCCTTTCAAGACACCTAGCGATAAAAGGTTACGAACTTTACCATTATATTTAGAAAATCTCATACTGCTCATGGCAAAAATTAAAACGTGTCAAAAAATCGACAAATTATAACGTGAGTAAAACCAAAAAGTAAGTACAGTAAAAAATAAAGCCTTTTTATGATAAACTAGGAGATTACGTGTGGAAAAAAACTAAGCACTCCAGGAGTGCAGGCAGAAGTGAAAACTTTAACTTATGGCGCGTTGGGCACTTTTTTGGGTGAGCATTTTTAGGTGCTCTCGCGACATGAGAAATTGTACATAAAAAATCAAGTTTATTAAAGCAATGTGGGCAACTATATTCGAAGGAAGTGGTTTTATTTAAATGAGTTAATATTAGTAAATACAAAATTTATCAATTTTTTGAACACAATACCATAGCAGCAACACAAGTGAAATGAACTATTTACATTAATAAATTTTCCGTTTAATATTCATTTATCAAATAAATATAAAAAACTCTCAATCTCGTCTGTCGCGAGGGTACAAACGAATGCATATGCAAAGAGCGCGTATAGTATACATATATTATAAGAATACACGTGGAATATATCTGTGAAAAATCTCATCTGTCACAAGAACGGCTGCAAATGCTTACCTACAAAAGTGCCCAACGCGCCGTAAGAAGTTTTTACTATTAAAAGAGAAAAGTGCGTTACCATAAAATTAATCACTACTATAAGGAACCTCTTTAATTAATAAGATTCTTAAAAAATACGTACTGCATAGAAAAAACGATGGTAAAATAATACAAAATACGTGTCAGTCAATGATAATTATGTTAAGCTCTGATTGGTCGTTCGGATTCTGAACTTGACGGCTCCTCCTCAAATGCAAGAGTATAAAAACTTCTCGCACATAACAATATTCGCCTTTTCTCTTTTATGAAGTGCTCCAAAGTAACTATAAAGATTGAAGAGTAAGTTCCGTTGCAGCTTTTGAGGGGATGTAGGACTAGGTTCAGTGATTAGGCTACGTGTTAAAAGCGTGAATTTCAAGAAAATGTTAGACTTAGCTGTGACTAAGCTGTGTGAGGAAAGCTCAAGTAAACCAGGCCACTGTAAACTCGTTGTAATAATGAATCTAGCAGGAACAATAAAGAAAGGACCGTTGACTTAAATTCTGACGTTAAAACAAGAAGTCTAATTATTCTCATCGCCGCGAGTGCTCTGGTGTAGGACCAGGAACATTGTTGCACTCAACCTTGTAAGATCTTGCATGCGCGTGAGCAGCGACTAACCAACGATTATAGAAATAAGTTAAGTTAAAGAAACTATAAATTTTATATTATTGTAAAAGCAAATCTAAAACTTTATTATTTATACTATGTGTAAGATTAACTATTTGTGGCTTTTCTAAATTTATCAAATCAGCAGATAAGACATAACTTGGTTCTTGATTTGATAAATTTTCTTCATTCAAAGACATTTTAATTACTTAATTACATGAATCATTCCAAGAAATAATGATTCTAATCTATTTAGACATAATTCTTACCTTAATGAATTAATTAAATATCGAGGAAAAATAAAATGGACGCTGTATGACAAAGGCCTCTTTGACGATGTGAAATGAAAAGATGAGCAAGATACGCTATTACCGTATGACATAACACATAAACTCTAACAATAAGTCACCGCCAGCTCGGTGTACACCACTCTATACATATCGTTTGGTGAAACCTAACACCATAATGCCGAGTCAACGACTTCAAAGAGAAGTATACTGTAAGTAAAAGCAAATAAGGCGTTTGGGATGATAGCTGGTTCCTGACGAACAAAATTTAGATGTATTTATTTGTAGAACAAAGCTACGAACTCTGCTCTTTACTTGTGGAAGTTCGGACGTAACAAATTGGCATCTCTTGTGGGAAACTAAGCCGTTTGTTTTACTTAGAGTATGCTTTAACCAAATTCAATTTATATTTTTATTTGTTTTTTTAAATTTCTTTATTGCCATTCTTTATCTATTTTCAAAAAATTTTTGATATAATGAATTAGACACTTAAGGATATACGCAAGGTAGCAAATGTACAAGGGTAGAAGGGTACAGTTACTGGAACTATACCATAGGGCAAGGAAAACCAAGAAATCACTTGAATTTCTTAAAGTAGCACGTAACATAGCCCTAAATATTTAAGCCTTACGTAAAAGTCAAGCTGCCTTACACATGCCATTAAATAGTGGTCAAAATACACCTCTTTAAGATTCCTTGCAATATGCTAAAAAAAGTAGGTCCCTTACTTTAAATGCGAAAGAGCCTATGTTTTTAAAAACAGTAATTTTCAGGCTTAAGGGTAAAGCAAGAAGTTTTCTACACAGATTAACAATAAATACATTAGACGATCTTATAAATCATTTAAACCCAAACTTTGCTCCTTCTACAACTTACGCTCAATACATCACAATCATAAATAATTCTCAAATAAAACAGGGAAAAACTGTTTGCGATTTCCAGTAAAGAAATTTCCTACTTATTATTCCAGGTGCTAGAGCAGCTCGAATAGAGGATGCTTTTGAAAACATTTCTGAATAAAACAGCCTGATTACAAGTTATATCTAGAAATTGTAGGCCGTGAAGTGTGTATGGAAAGCCTACCTGATGGACTCAAAGCCAACGTGATGACAAACCTACCAAAATTGTTTTCTGGTGTTCTACGAGAAGATTTAGTAAGAGAGAAAGTTGGAAAAAATTGTACCCCAATACTTACGCTACCTTGAACCATCAGGGTTTACATATGAACCTCGCTTAACAGTTACACCCTACAGCAAGATAAAATTAATCAGAAAACTTACATTACAGACAAGAAAATTTTGCATCATTTCAGCCCAATCCAAATAATAAACAACAAGTTAACTATAACGATCCCTACATGTACAATCGAGATAATATATCTTTTTATTTACTAATTGAAATGACGTCCAATGGTGGTACCGTCAAATTTTGTATTTAGTAAGGAACAAAAAGACGTTTCAGCTGCTTGGACAATGTCCCAGCCGTCATTACGTACTGAAATTTATGAATCCTAAACATTCTTTACAATACAAATTTTGGTAAGTACAATAAACGCGAACTAAGTAGCATGTATAATACCTCTGACTTTTACGAAAGGGATGTAAAATCGTAATGTAGTCAGAGTTTCAAGATTACTTGCTTTTATACCCTGCACATACACAAATGACATAGTATACGCACATAATCCAATCAAATAAGAATCACAAGCCGTTCTTCGTGAGATACACGTAAACAGATCATGTTTTCCTAATACTATAAATAAAAAGGCCCTCAAGTAATGTACATCAAGTTAGTCTCAATTCTCAATTCACTTAACAAGAGACTAATAACAATTTTTCAATGTCTCAATATCTTGTCTATTAATATTTCTATTGAAAATTTGTAAATATAATATTGTAGAAAAAAAGTCGCTTTTTGTTATTTTCTTCTGTGTCTAAAATTTTTATTTGATAAAAATCAAAGTTGTGTATAAATTCAATGCGATGTTGTGATGGTACAGCTGTATCTTTTTTTCTCTATGTCTCTCTTATGTTCTGCCATACTTAATTTTACAGCTGTTGACGTTCGATCGACATAACAGCAGCTGCAATTTTCACATAGTATGTGGTAAACGACACTGTTTTTATCCAGGGGCTCGGTTAAATCTTTTCCAAGTCAAAAGATCGAATTCAATTAACTGCTTAAACTATTAACAAGACTAATGTAAAGCTTCTTACAATAATATTAAATAGGACCGTGCAAGTAGAAAATATACGGTAATAGTAGCATAAGTTTATAATAAATATTATTCTTATTGCAGTTGTCCAACATTTTGATGTTTTTTAAGGTATTTATTCTTTGTTNGAAAAAAAAAACACATTTTTACTACATAGCATTGTATTTGCACACAACTTTAATTCTGATAAAATGAAAAATTTGGAAACAGAACAAAGTTACAAAAAGCGCCTTTTTCCAAAATGTCAAATATGCATTATTTTAATAATAATATAATTTGTCAACAAGTAGCATAAGTTTATAATAAATATTATTCTTATTGCAGTTGTCCAACATTTTGATGTTTTTTAAGGTATTTATTCTTTGTTGGTTAATTTATCAATGAGTTTTTGAGAATAGGTTTTCACTACTAAGAAGTTATTGACTAATTTTAAATTATCGTTATGAAGTAAAGCGTCTGCTAATTTAATAAAAAAGTCCCCTAATGTGTAAGTGATACCTATTATATGTTGTATTAAATGGTGTAAAGTACTGTGTTATTTTGTTAAATGATAATTTTTAAATTTAAGAAACTAATGCTGTTGTTTTACGTCACTCAACATAGAATAGTTATTCTGGACGATAGCTATTAAAAACGTTTTTAGTATACTTAATATATTTAATAGGCACACATATTAAGATATTATCCAGATACCACAGATACAGTAAAACATCAGAACATAACTTCTCTAAGCATGAAATTTCAAGCAAACGTATAACAAGATCACGCAGCACTGGACTACAGGGACTTTTCATTGGAGAGCCAAAAACTTGTTTATAAAATTTTTTGTTGAAATGAAAAAAAATTGAATTTAAAATAAAAGATACACCTGTGCAAGATTCATTAAGAAAAACAATGATTTTACCATTCAAGAATTTCTAAAAATATTTTCTTGCATTTATGATTAAGGCTTTACTAGTGTTAGTAAATAAACTTACTAAATTTAGACTAATAAGAGTTTTACTAGGTAAAATTATATTATCTTTTAATTTGTTTTTTAACTCATAACTATTTTTTACGTGTAATGCCGCCAGCAGAGCATTCTTCATGTAAGAATCAGAAGGAAATTTAAAAAAAATATAATAAGGTGAATTCAGTGTTGAGACAATAGTATGGATAGAAAAGTGTTTTTGTCCTTTTTTTTTAGTCCCTAGCATTAAGATAAGCTTTTTTTCATAAATATCTTTGTCAAAATTATTTAATTTATCAAAAATACCATATTGATCTTACTTGCTTACAAAATTTTTTGTATCTGTAATTGATTGCTGTAAAAAATTATTTTCTAGCTAGAAATAATATTTATTATCACTCAAAAATTTTCCTACTTTATTAATATGAGTTTCTTTGTCAATAACAAAAGTTATATTCCCGTTGTCCACTTTACTTAGTAAAATGTGTTGATTATTTTTTAGAAAGACTCGTGTTTACTTTAAATTGTCTTGGAGAATTTCATTATTTAAAGAAAAAAGAGTAGGTATACTTTTTTTAGTGTTACTAATGTCAAATTTATCAGAACACTTTAATGAATGCTTAAAACGCCTAAAGTAGTAAAAATAGTTACATTAATGAACATTTGAAACAAAATTTAATTTATTGTTCTACTCTAATATGCTTGAGACACAATCCGGTAGCAGTGTATTAGAAAGGTTACATAGCTAGTTTTCTTTTATTTTACTGATGCCTTTATTGTCGACAAATGAAAAGCACCGAACCAAGCCTAGGTCACTAACACTCATAGCTAGAAGTGTAATGTATACACCTCCGTGCTCGGATACTTCATGTGAGAAAAGGGCATTGAACTTTTAATTTAACTTACAACTATATTCACAAAAAATGCTATTTAATTTTAATTCGTAATAATCAATAAATGAACTCATCATATAAGTTTCACAGCCCAGAATTAATATTTTATTCTTAATAAATTTAATTTTATTTTTTTTTAAATTAGTTTTTGAGTAAGAGTCCGAAATTTTATTCCTTGAAATTAATTAATTTGATTTACATATGGCTAATTCATGTTTAATGTTCGATAAGAAACTAGAAAACGTAACATAATTAAGTTTGTTAGCACAATGTCTAATATGTTTAGGAAAAACGTCATCAGTCCTACATTAATTTAAAAATTTGCACTTCAATTTGCTGCTCTTTCAATCCTTCTGAACACAACTAAGCTTAAAAAAACTAAGACTTACATTTTTACCGAAGCATGCTCATATGAAGTCAAGCGCAGTAAAAGTCAATTTAAACTCCTTGCTGGTAAGGATAGTTAGCAGTTGATACAATCAGGTGTTCTCCATAGCAGAACAGTGTTGATGCAGATGTAAATATAAAGGACGTACAGCTTCCACCAGCGTCCACGAATGATAAAATAAGACATCTAATGTCAGTTGGTAAATCATTTAAATAATAATTCATTGTGATACTGTTGAATTTTGTATTTATCAAAAAACAATACGATGTTTCGGCCGTTTGGACCACGTCCCGACCCTCATCAGGTACAAAAATCTATGAGTAATAAAACTTCTTTTGAATACAAATTTTGGTCAATACAACAAACGCAAATCAAATTAAGTATACAACATACCTCTGACTTTTACGAAAGGACTGTTAAATTGTAATGCAGTCAGAATTTTAAATTTAGTTACTTGTAAACCCTGCACGTAAAAAGATAACACAGTTTATGCACATAATACAATAAAATAAGATTCGTAAGCAGTTCCTTGTAAGACACACGAAACCATATTATGTTTTTCTTGTACTATAATAAAAGGAGCCCTTGAATCATGTACAACAAGTTAGTCTTCTTTCTTAATTGACTTAACGAAAGATTTAATACAATTTTTAATTATTCTGTATGTTGTTGTGTATTATTATTATTATTGAAGTTATGTACATTTCACATTTTAGAAAAAAGGCGGTTTGGTCATTCAATTCTGTGTCCAAAATTTTTATTTTATCAAAATTATGGTTGTTTGTAAATTCAATGCTATGTTGTAATCGTACAAATGGAAAAAAAAAACACATTTTTACTACATAGCATTGTATTTGCACACAACTTTAATTCTGATAAAATGAAAAATTTGGAAACAGAACAAAGTTACAAAAAGCGCCTTTTTCCAAAATGTCAAATATGCATTATTTTAATAATAATATAATTTGTCAACAAAATACAAAAAAGTTAGAAACTTCGTATAAGTCTCTAGTTGAGTTAATAAAGAGAGGAGACTAATTTGATGTACATAATTTAAGGGCTCCTATTATTTATAGTATCAGGAAAACATGATCTGTCTACATGTGTCTCACAAGGAACTGCTTTCGATTATTATTTGATTGTATTATGTGCGTATACTATGTCATTTGCGTATGGGTATAAAAGCATTTAAACTTGAAACTCCGACTACATCACGATTTATTATCTCTTTCATAAAAGCCAGAGGCATGTTTTACTCTTTACTTAATTGGCGTTTATTATATTTACCAAAATTTGTATTGTTAAAAATGTTTATGCTTCATAGACTTCCATACCTAATGATGGCTGGGACATTATTCAAACGTCCAAAACGTCGTTTTGTTTCGTAATAAATACAAAATTTGTCAGTAGCACCATTGGACGTCATTTTCATTATTTCGAAATTTTGGACTGATGCACAAAAACTAATTTAAAAAAAAATGGAATTGAATTTATTAAAAATAAATTATTAGTTTATGGCTGTCAACCTTTTATGATAAATTTATCTATTAATTATAATCAATTAAAATTGAATTGAAATTTTTGCGAATATCCTCATAAGTTAGATAATAAGTTCGATGCCCTTTTCTCACATAAAGAATCCGAGTGCCAAAGTGTATACGACACTCAGCTATATAAATGTCAGTGACTCTGGCCCGATTCGGTGCTCTGCATTTGTCAACAATGAAAGCTTAAGTAAAATAAAAGAGACCTGGCTATGTAATTTTTCTAACACACTGCTACCAGATTATGTCTCAAGCATATTAAAGTCGGGTTATAAATATAATTTTGTTTTTAATGTAAATACATGTGATTATGCTTATTTTTTTTAAGAATATTGAATATTTATTAAAATGTTCTGGACAATTTTAGACTGTTAGAAAAGAACTACTTAACATTATTAGTAACAATAGAAATAATTTTTTTACTCGTCTTTCTTTAAATGACAAAGTTCTCAACGATAATTTAAAGCGAATACGAGTTTTTTTTAGAAAATACAAACACATTTTAATAACTCAAGCAGTCAAAGGTAATATAACTATTGTTACTGAGGAAGAGACTTACATTAATAAAGCAGAGGAATTATTAAGCGGTGATAAATACTGTTTACACCTAGAAAATAACCCTTTATAGTAAATAATTAAAGATACAAAAAAATTTTTTAAGCAAGTGAGATGAATACGGTATTTTCAATAAATTTCATTAGCTTGATAGAGATATTCATTAAAAAAATTTATTTTAAGGACGTTCGGTAGAGATAGCGGGGCGGAACCACTTGCGGGGCAAGACGGAAGTAGAGATGAGTGAAGAATTGGCATCACCACACGGGAATCCAATGTGTGAGGGTTCATGTACACAAATTAAGACACTGTGCACTCTGCAGTGTCTGCACTGTCTGCTGTGTTGGTTACGGCAGCGTATGTGTATATTTGTGATGTATTTGTGCTAAAGATGTAAGTATTTGATTTTTATTCGTTGTAACAATGTAATAAAAATGAGTAAATAATTAAGAAGACTTGTGACAGATATATGTACATACAATTATATTCGTAGCTCTCATTCGCAACAATGCCCAAAGCCAAGCAGTATAACCTCTAAATATTGAAAAATAAGAAGGCAACAGAAATAGTTTGATTCAAATGAAAGTTAAGGAAAAAATATAAGGTTGAAAAGTGTCTCCAATGAAAGTTGTTAAACCAGCTACAAAAAGAGAAAAATCTTTGAATCATTGAAAGTGATATGCTTAATAACTAGGACAGACTCTAGTCTCTGTGATTTCTACAAGCATGTGATTTTGTTATCTTGTGTAGAAAAATTGTATTGTATAAAAATTGCAAATTAAACATTTTACTAAGAAAAATAAATATGTGTTATTTTAATACATTGTTTTGTTATGGGTACGGGTGAAACCTATGAACATACACTAACACACATATATAAGCTTATGTTTTATGCATGAATACATGAATATTTACCATGATATTTAAATATTTACTGATTTACGTCCTAGAACATTTTGAATTTTCCACTTCTTGCGACGTTGCCGTTGCGTTTGTCAAGCTATTATTTAATTTTTTTATTTATACTGATCAAACGATCGTCGTGAAACTTTGTGTACATCTAGTTAATAACATTATCTGTGACATATAAAAAAGTTGGAGACATTCGTAACGCCAATTTTTTTAAAACTAAGATTTTGTAAGTTTTCTTGTAAGTGACCGTGTTAAAATGACTGAACATTGAAATTCAATATCTCAGAAACAAAACAGACAAACTTCTTAAAATTTTAACAGCTTCATTGTTACAACAACAAGTACGTCTGGTTGAAATTTAAAAAAGGTTCATTATTAGGTTCTATCTCTACCGAACGTCCTTAATGCAACAGACTGATAAAAATAAACAAAAAAGACTTTTCTATCCGTATCATTGCTTAGACACTGAATTCACCTACTTTTAGTTTTTCAAAACTTTTTTCTGATTTTCTGATGAAGAATATTTTACTGGCAAAGTCGCACGTAAAAAAAATTATGAGTTTAAAACTAAATTAAAAGATATTATCATTTTTTCTGGTTACATTCTTTTCAGTCTACATGTAGTTTGTTTATTTACCAATACTAGTTCAGCCCTTATCGTAAATACATTATAACATTTTTGAAAATTCTGGACTGGTAAAATCAATGGTTCTCTCAATGAATTTTGCACAGGTGTATCTTTAACTTTAAATTCAACTCTTTTCTTTTTCAACAACAAATTTCATAAACAAGTTAATGGCTCTCCAATGTGCAGTCCCTGTAGTCTAGTGCTGTGTGATCTTGTTATGCGTTTGCTTGAAATTTCATGCTTAGAGAAATTATGTTTTGATGTTTCACTGTATGTGCGCATAAGAATTTTTGCCCGACACAACCAACACAACACCAAAACCAACTACTTCTTGAATTACCCGTTGCACACAAGCTTACTACAGTGTATATTTGATAATTCGTCTTCTTCTTTGATGGAAAATTACCCCTGCACTTGCACAAACGTTCAGATACCACGTGAATCATAAAACGATACTAGCTTTTGCTCAGGTTTAACTCTTTCAATAATAAACAAAGCTTTAGACCTTGTTATCCTAAATGAGGCCCTTCTTTAAACGGGATCAGTGATCGTAGCCCAGTGGCAGTGGTGAGAAAAGACCTCAATTACACTGAAAAACTTGTACAGCCGTATCGGCAGTACAACACTGCAGAAACGGCAGTGTTGACTACAGCGATCACTATATGGCGCCATCCTGCGGCTATCGCAGGAGAGTCCTGCAGTTGTGGCAGTACGTACACAGCTCATCCGTTAATTCGATACCACCACCAAAACCATTGTACTAACTCCTACGCTACATACAGTCTATACGTATAAACTCTTCATGTTTTATTCAAAGCTTTATGCGTATGCGTATACATCGTGTATAAACACTTTAGTAGACCGAAGTACTCATATATATCTATACAAGAGCATATTTGTATTGTAATACAAAATATATTTTATAATACAAATGAATACTTCGGTCTATTAAAGTGTTTACACACGATATATATGCATCTGCATAAAGCCTTAAATAAGAAATGAAGAATGTATATGTATACACTGCATGTAGCACGGGAGTGAGTACAGCGGTTTTGGCCGTGATATCGAATTAACGGATAAGCTGTGTACGTACTACCACAACTGCAGGAGTCTCCTGCGATGGCCGCAGGATGGCGCCATACGCTGGTTGCTTGTAGGGCAAGCGTGCTCGAGAGGAAGGGAGAGATAACCTGGGCAAAAGAAATAGACGTTATTGCGTGTACTGTACTCTCGTTTATTGAACTGTGGTCCGACTGTTCAAGTCGGTAGGCGCAGTTAGACTGACTACAAATGTGCAACCCACTCTCTCTCTCTCCTCTGCTAGATTCGTGATTCTAGCCTACACTGAGCTATGTGGTAGGGGGGAGTCCCTATACAGCCCCCTTCAAGTTTTAACGTAATTTAAAACTTATACTGTACAAACCATTCAACTTAAATTTTTATACATTTACCATGTTAACTGAGAGGAGAGAGTAGTTGTAAGTACAAACTTTTTTACAATACATTTAAATGCAATTATTTCGCTCTTAACAACTTAAACATTAATTTATGAGATTGAGTACCCATACGACAATCAAAAACTTTCAGCTGGCTCGGCCACTTACATTTAACTAGCAAATCGTCCCTGCCGAGGCGACCATCCGGTAATCCAGTAAAAAAATCAATAAATTCTTTTTTGAAGCGTTTAAACGCCTACACGAGTTAATCAAGATTGCTGAACACTGTTAATTCAGATGACGCCTGACAGAGACGATATTTACATATGGATGTTGATTTTTCGCTTTTAAACCTAATCACAATACAATCATTACGCACGCATATGTACAACTATTTACATAAGTTTGCTAGCCATCTGCACTCACCTCACTAAAAGTCACTTTTTTATTTTGACTAATTGCAGGTTTTTTTCCCGAATAAGTTTTGAGTACATAGCGTATAGTTGGGGGTAGGTTCGGTACCTTAATTTCGTCCGGCAACGGTTGTCACTGCGAATTTTTGAGTGCAAAGTGCGCAGGTTTTAACAATACAATCGGCAACTGGCGCAACCGATTTTTTGTCGTTTTTTGTTTTGTTTTGTTTTGTTGTGGCTTTGTGTTTTCTTTCTTTTTGTGTTTTTGTTGTTTTGTTTTTTTGTTTTTTGGTTGTTTGTTGTTTTGTGTATTTTTTTGTTTTTGGTTGTTTATACATAGCTGTGATGTTTTGGGGATTTTGGTTGGGATTGGAATTTTCATTTGCATTATCTCGCATCTGTGCCGTAATTCTCTGAATTTGCGCTTCTAGCTGGGTAATACGATCGTCCGCCATCGCGACTCTCCCCGTAGAAAAATACACGACGCTATTGTATGCCCGTGAAAAAGCTCCGCAACAAGGTCGATTTTCTACTGGTATTTAATACAAAGCCAATTTTCCGATTAACGCGACAATAATCCACAAGTTTGAGCGAACGAAATAACAGCACAAGACGCCTGAACAAAACAAACGCTTCGCTCCAACGACACGAGTGAGTAACGCAGCCAAGGTCGACTTTCAAAACATTCCGATAGAATCATACACCACACTTGTTTTCGGTTTTCTTACTTTTGTTGCTTGCTAAAATTGAATTATTTGATGTTTTGGTAATCGATTTGCGATCCAGCGATATACATAGTTTTTAGAAAGCGAGGTTCAACGATTTGTTGTATTATTCAATAGCTTTCTAATTTTGTTGCAAAGATTGTTTTGGGACAGTAATACACGACTTACTTGTACAATTAACGTCTAAAGGCAACAAAACGAAGTTTGATTTTGAACGCTTGCGACGCTTTCAGTTCTACGAACTGAACTCTTGTACTCACGCAGCCCTGACGACGCGCCTCACGATACCACGGTGACCCTCGCGTCGACTGTGCACTTGCCGACAGCGATGATCGTCGATTTGGCGATTAGCCGGTGGTGGTCGTCCCGCTGAGCAGAGTCGGAAGCGTTTCAGTTGCCGGTAGCCAGAAATCCCGTTTGTCCTTGACCTCTCGCCGACGAAGAGATTCGAACTCCCAGGTCCACCTTTTTTCTGATGTTGCCCTGGTGTTCGTAACGTTGTTGACCGTCGGTGGTAAGCGTCGGGGTCACCAAATGTAGGGCAAGCGTGCTTGAGAGGAAGGTAAAGATAACCTGGGCAAAAGAAATATACGTTATTGCGTGTACTGTACTCTCGTTTATTGAACTGTGGTCCAACTGTTCATGTCGGTAGGCGCAGTTAGACTGACTACAAGTGTGTAACCCACTCTCTCTCTCTCCTCTGCTAGACTCGTGATTATAGCCTACACTGAGCTATGTGGTAGGGAGGAGTCCCTATATGCTGGGGCTAACACTGCCGTATCGGCAGTACAACACTGCCAAAACAAGTTTTCAGTGTAGTGTCTACTGACATACCAATTTGTGCAATCGCCCGAGTGTCCATCGCAAGAAACATCGGAAATGCACTGACAGTAAGACCTTAAATTTAAGAATGAAACAAAAGTAAAGACACTTCTATCATAGAGACAGGAGCAGACGTCAATGCTATTAGAATTTATTCATTACTATTAAATGTTATTATGAATACTGATACAAAAATTGCTCTTATTGGATTAGCTTCTTATAATATTATAACATTAGGAACAGTAACGTTAATCATATTCGATAAAAACTACGTTTTTCACGTCTTAGCACGATAAACGCCTATCAGTGAGGCAGAAATATTAGAAAATTCATTTTTAGCCTAAGAACAGGTCAGGTTTCGTTTTGACAAAAGAGCCTTGATACTAAAAAAAAGACCTATAAGTCCTATTCTATTTACAGAAAGAATTGTAACAATAAGCAACGGAGAACGTCGACTTGAATTGCTTAGTACAACGACAAAATATATAAGTAATAAAAATAGTTTTTACGAAACTGTAGATGATATCAGCAGAAACAGAGAAAACTTGGAACCCCTCCCAACTTTTAAATATTTTAAACTGACAGGAGTAACCTTCGGTTGAAATTGTGTATACAAAATACCAGCCAGAATGAAAATTTCCATAAAAATTCCTGTAACACAAACTATCAGTCACAGGCAAGCATACTTGCACTTAATAAAAACAACTTCTGGCAGATTCATAGGTGAAGCAGCAGTAACATACAATAAAGGCTGCTGTTTCCCAATGGCTGTAAATACTCAAGAAGAGCCAGAAGAAGTCGAGATCTCTTGTGAAAATCTCGTACCTTTTGATCTAGATGATGCAGAAAATTTTCTTGACTCAGATCTTAGTGATAATGTTTTAAAAATAACAATAGAGAAAAGAATTAAACATATTACCTAAAATCTTTGCCAGCATTATCACGATAAGACAAACTATAAACTACTTTCCGAATGGTAGAAGCGTATTTACATCTCAAAGCTAATGCTGCACCACGTACGTCATATGTACAACATTATACACCAACAACTGACGATAAACCTGTTTTTACTAAGCAATATATATACCCTTCTGCTCTACACAAGGAAGTAAGAGATCAGATTAATGAATTATTACAAGAAGTAGCCATGAGCTATTCTTCTATCCCGTACAATAGTCCGCGGTGGATTATCCAAAATAAACCAGGACCCAATAGAGGAAAGAGACATCGTCTATAAATATATTACAGAAAATTAATCGCTGAAACTATCCCTTATGCTTACTTATTGCCTATAATATTACAGAGATATTAGAGCAAATGGGCAGGGTCAAAATTTTTTTCTGTATTTTACCTAGCTAATGGATTTCATCAAATTGAAGTATCTCCAGAAAATCACCATTAAAGGGCTTTTAGTTTTCCGTCTGGACATAACGAGTATATAGGTATGCCATTTGGATTATGCCACGTACTAGCTACATTTTAGGAACTCATGGATTCTATATTATAAGGATAGTGAGGCACATAAATATTTATATTTTTAGATGATATTATAATATGTGCCAAGACTTTAGAAGAACACACAATAAAAGTGAAAAAAATATTTCATAGACTTTCAGGTGCTGCTTCCAATTGCAACTAGATAAATGCAGAAATTCATTATTATTGAGATTGCAAGGCACAGAACTATTTTTATTTTTAGATGATATTATAATATGTGCCAAGACTTTAGAAGAACACAAAATAAAGTAAGAAAATCATTTAATAGACTATCAGATGCTGGTTAAAAAATACAGCTAGACAGATACGAATTTTTAACTCTTGGAGCAACATATTTAGAAAATGAAAGAGTTGGTTATGGAGTAAACCCCAATCCCAAGAAACTTAAGGCAACTAAAAATTTCCCAACATCTACAAATTGTACAAAAATTCGAGAGTTTTTAGAATATACAGGATATTATAGACGACTTATAAAATATTATACAACGATTGCAGAGCCTTTAATCCTATTATTAGAAAAAAGTCAGAAATTCAATTAAACTAAGACTTAGAAAAAAAGCAAGCTTTGAAAGATTCAAATCAGCATTGTGTGAAGCCTTGGTACTTGCATCTTCTAATAAATATGAAAGAAATTACTCTACTACTGAAAAAGAGTGCTAAGCCGTAATAGCTGCAGCACAAAATTTTTGACACTATTTATACGGACGAAAATTTACAATTTACAAAGACCATGAACCTTTGACATGGATCAAATCAATAAAAGACCTTATGAGTCGCCTTAATCCATTGAGAGCAAAACTCCGCGGGTGCAACTACACCTAGAAATAAAAACCTGGACGTGTGAATTTAAATCCTAACGCTTTATCACGTAACCCTGCAAATTCTTATGGAATAAATACCTTAAAAGATGATATAGATTTTTAGGGCAGGCGTAAAAGGGTCGGAAATATTTAAATATCTAGCAGTAACAGGAACCGAAGTCGCTCTAACGGTTTGAGCTCTGATAATGAGTCTAGTAATTATAGAAGAATACAGTTTCACATGTAACCCATGAAACCTATTTTACAAATCCCTCGACAAACAAAAACATTTATTGCATGTGCCAATAGAGCCGGTGACTTATACCATTAAAGTTCAAGTAAGCTCAAACTCACTAGTACAGCGAAGTAAGCAACGAAAGGAAGAAAATAAGACTCTAAAAATTCTTCTCTCATTAAAGCGCCAGGAATGGAAGGAGAGCAAAGAGAATTTACTTGACTTTTAATAGCTCAAAGGTTACTTAAGCGCCAAGCTCGAGAAAAACAAAGTTTACCTCCTCCTAACAGACCCACGGCCACTTGTGACTCTGATGAAACAGAAATTTTAGATACATTGAGAGATAAAAGAAACCAGCAAGCCCCGATATCCCAAAGAGGTAAATCTTTACTTCCAATTCCTTTTAACACTAAGCCAGATTTATTATCTATCCTAATCATAACATATAATGAGTTACAACTATAAGCTATTACTGGAGCCAGTGACTACAAAGAAATATTTCACCCTTTAGCATAACCGTTAACTTCTAGGAATTCTACAAAGAAAAAAATCGAAACTGCACCTCAAAAATCAGTGGGATTAAAGTTCAACACTGACTTAAGTACATCAGAGAATATAATGGTTACTAAAAGAAAAGCAAAATCTAAAGCTGCAATTCGCCGCTCGCAGATGAGTGCTCAAAAATGCTTTGGAAATCAGTTTGGATGAAAATATGGATAAACAATATCCTTTAACTGACAGTTTGCAAAATACAAATTTTGCTGACCCATTTTTATACTGGGATTATTATATACCGCCAGAACCAACAGGAAATAACGAGCCAGAGTCAACCGAAACAAATTTTTAGAATTTTAAGACTTTATCTAAAAATTTACTAGACTATTCCGATGACTCTAAAAACTCTATAAAGAGATGAAACTTTATGATATACTTAAAATTACCTATAAAACGCTAAAAAGCTGCATTTAAGGTTATACCAGACAATGTTGATACTGTATAGAAAGAGCCTTACGTTTCTGCCATTGAACAAGAAGATAGTGATGAAGCCAGGTAAAAAGAAAAAAAGCATGAAGGTACACTTAATACACCTTACTTTTCAAGTGCTAAGCAGCAAAACACATTAATAAAACAGCATTATGCCCTAAAGCAGAATAACTTGAAACCGTCTACTTGTCCTACAGCCGCATTCAAAATGTTAGATCAGCAATGGAATGCCAAACGCGATGACCAATTCACTCGTAAAAAAAGCACTGTATATAGGCCTTTAATGAGAACAGAAATGGAGTATCTTGAAGTATTAAGCACACAAGAATCTTTAACATATACAAAAGGACCACATTACAACGTTAATTCCGGCCTACTTGATGCCTAATTTTTGTAAAAATAATTTATTTTTAGATTAAAATTATATTTAAAAATTCAAATTAAATAATACGCAACCACAAGTAAATGACGTGATATTAATCAATTATAAAAATAAATTAGTATTCTGTGTGATTATTAAAAAAAGAGAAAAAGATTAAACATTGCTTCAAGATCTTCACTGATGCTTAGCAGGTTTAGCCAAAACAATAGAAACTAAAAATATAGAAACATGAAGAATATCCAGAAAGGTTAAAACTACTGACAGGTGGCCTGGAGGAATATTACCCGAATTAATTCATGAAGAACTCAGTCATGTTAAAAATAAAATAACTGTTTGTTTTGGTAAATGTTCTTATTTGTCAAACAAAATGAGTCAATAAAAATTAACAAAATACCACAATAGTATATTTGGTGGACACAAGCATTAATAAGACTCATAGAAGAATACGAGAATTGTATTACTGGGCAGGTTTGACAGAACATATTGAAAATTTTGTACGAAACTGCAAAATTCGCCAAGAACAAAAACTATCACAGATGAAAACCAAAGAACCTATGACAATAACTAATACTTCAGCTGAAGTTTTCTCAAAAATAGCCATCGATACTGTAGAACCATTGGCAACAACATCTGGCAATATACATATATTGACTATACATCAATTTATTTTTAAAATACTGTGTAGCAGTTACTATACCCAACATCTGAGCTATCATAATCGCAGATGTTCTGGGAAAATACTTCATAGCGTTGTATAGAGTGCCTAAAATAGTACTCAGTGATAATGGAAAGAGTTTTCGAAATAATGTGTTAAAAAATTTAGCCCAAATTTTCGATGTTAAACTTAAGATCCTTACACCTTCCTATCCCTAATTCAACGGTTCACTAGTACATAGTTATGCCATGCTTGCAAGCTTTTTAAGAACAAAATCCACAACTAAAAAGGACTAGAATGAAATTTTACCTTTTGCAATACATAAATTCCATTTACCACTACATACAGCTACCATATTTACACCATACGAATAAGTATACGGCAGAAAGCACGTCCACCAAATCCATATTCAATCGAAAATCAGATGCAGTCTTATAATAATTATCTTTTTGATTTGATCGGTTCTTTCAGAGATATGCATAAAAATCCTACCACAAACTCATTAAATGTGATCATAAAAGTAAATAAAATTATGATAAGCATGCAAGACCTTACAATTTAGAAGTTGGTATAAAAGTTCACGCAATAAAAGAACCTCTAAGAGAAAAAAGAGACAAACATTACTACAGAATTTTTGAAATTACCAATATAAATGAATATAATGACAACTTTACACGTAAAGCAAGCAAGTTAAAAGTAACTATCAAAATTTTTTGATAAAGTTAAGTGCTAATACGAATAAGACGTTCCCAACGAGACTTACTCTCATTGAAGTACACATTAGACAAAAATAAAAATTTCTTTCATTACACACTTGTAACTACTTGTACATAAAAAGCTATTTTCATACAATTTTTTATAATGACCAGACCAGTTTTGCCCATACAATTAAGTGATATTTGTTACTTTATTGTTAATTCCAGTAAAAACTTATATAAGTTCATAATATTTTACTAATTAGAAATTAGATTATAAATAAGATTAAACCTTAACATTTTTGTACAGGAATAATTTCAATAGTTAAAATATACATAACTAAATTTCAGCTATTTGTTTTTTTACAACTAAAATTTTTTCCAAAATCTATAAATCTAAGCAACGTCTGAAATTAACTGTTTTTTTCACAAATTATTGTTTTTAAAAGTTTACGTATACTTCTGGTTCAAATTGTACTCTTATATTATATTACATACAACTTGTAAACATAAAACAAATTATATTCACGTGCGAAACGATCAACGGAAAATTTTACGCTTTGAAAATGTATTTCCAACCACTGACCTTCAACGAAATTTTGTTTAATACTAATGCATTGTAAAGTTGAAACAAAAACCTACAGTGGAATTCGTGTCTTATAGTTCGCAAAAAGCTTTTCGAACATGTAAAACATCAATAAAAATAGACCTAATAGTGTAATATTACAATTTTACACAAAGTTAAAAACGATATAATAAAGGTGTGACAGCAACACTGCAGTTCCTCCTCTCACTTGATTTTAATCAAGCAAGGGAGCAAGGTTAATGAAGCATTACGGATCCCGCAGAAATGTCGCAAAAAACACCAACGTTATTAACATACTTTTTACAATGCAAAGCATTCACGCTTACTGCATAACACAACCAATTAAAGCTGCAATCAAGAAGTAAAAACATTAACAACTTTCCAATGACTCCTATCAACACGCCCAGCAAACAATTCGTATTAACTTGTTCTAAATAAAGGATATATACCAACCTTATTTTATGCTTCAGTAACAGTGCACCACTATACCATATAATGACTTAAAGAAAGAGAAGAAAAAAAAAGAAGAAAAAAAAAACTAACCATTAACATTATATTACCTTATTCATGGATCAGGTACAATTCCTACAGAGCTAAGCAAAGTTGTGACCATTAAGCTGCCATTTCTTAATGACAATCCATTCTACAATCATAACAGTAGCATAACATCACCTACAATGAGTTTAATTCGGAAGACTTGCAACGACAAAATTTCAAGAAATAATGATTTATCTTATAAATTGTATAAATTCATATGCAAAACACATTTTTAATGTCCCTTTCTTTTAATTTAATATTAAAAGCAAATAGATATATGTATGTACATTGTAATTGTGCTCGAATTTTAAGTACTTGACATGGGTACGACTACTTTTTCTCTTATAATTACCGAGGGCGGCAAACAGCGAAGGGGAGCGTGTGACATCCCATGTCAAATACTTAATATATATTACTTCAAAACATAGAGTTTAATTATTTAATCATAAGAGTAAAAAGCTTAGCGATTTTTAACCATTGAGCGGTTTACCTGACTCTGCAATCGCGTGAGGTATGACTTACTTCTTGTAAAACAAGCTACCGTCACAGAACTCGAACTATGCAAGCAACCTCAAACAATCTTATGAAATAATCATCTTACGAAATCAATTTGCATCAGTACACCAAATAATGTGAATAATTAACAATTTCTACATTTTTTACTGTGAATGTACACAAGACATATCATACACAGTTTTGATCGCAACTTGTACTTAATGTAAAATCCGACAGATCAGCAGTTTTAACCATCAATTACTGTGAAATCATTGCACCACGACTGTGCTTGTGTCAGTCAAGGGTAATAAGGTTCAGCTCTAATTAGTCGTTAGGATCCTAAACTTGATGCGTTGTCTTCAAACGCAAGAGTATAAAAACTCCTTGAACATAACAGTTTTCACCTACTCTCTTTCATTAAGTGCTTCAAAGTAACTATAAGGTAAATATACCAAACGTTGGCCATCTTAGTAGACCAATTTTTAAAGTACTCCATAAATATAATAAAAAAGTAAAATTTCATGTCCTAATAGGTATAATTTTATAGTAATAACACTTTTTTAAGCTTTACCAAAAAGAAATATTTTTTTCTATACGCAGAAAAAAAGCTTTTATTAATTATTGGACATAATAAAATGTCCCAATTCTTAGCCACTGTAGAAATAACTTGTCCCTGTGGCCGAAACTTCAAGTCTCAATAACTGGCCAGTCATATAAATTTCACACAATTAACATTGCCCAGTTATTAGGACACACTAAAAGTGAGGTTAGGTTGACAGATGTCCCAAAGCCTGGCTAGCCAACTATAATCACTTTCTAGAAACACTTTTTTCTGATTTCTTGGTTCAATTATTATCAAGATAACTATTACCAATGAAATTTGTATAATTTTTAAGCGTGAATATTAAAAAAAATATTTTTTACAGCTGCAAAAATTCTTGCAAATCGTAAAATTGTGATTGTAGACAGTCTTTGGGACCGAATTTTTGGTAGCCAAGCATTAGTACATTTACCTTAAAGGTTAAAGGGTATTTGTTCTGTTGCGTCTTATAAAATGTAAAACTTATTTCGATGATTAAGCTACGTGGTGAAAGCGTGCATTTCAAGCAAATGTAAGACTAAGTTCGGTGACTAAGCTGTATAAAAAAAGCTCGAGCAATCCAGGCCACTGTAAACTCACTTAAATAGTGAATCAAGGAAGAATAAGACAGAAGAGACCGTCGACTTGGATTCCAACGTTAAAAGCAGAAGTCTTATTATTCTCATAGCCATGAGTGCTCTTGTATAGGATAAGGAACATCGTTATGGTCAACATTGTGAAATCTTGTGACTGTGGGCACAAGCAGCAGTTAACCCACGATTATTAAAGTAAGTTAGGTTAAGGTAACTTTAAATTGTATAACGTTGTAGATGTGCATCTGAAACTTTATTATTTATATCATCCGTAAAATTAACTATTTCTGGATTTATTGAATGTATAAAATCATCAGATATATTATAACTTGGTTGTTGATTTCATAGATTTTCTTCATTCAAAGACATTTCAATTACTAAATTATATGAATCATTCCAAGATATAATGATGCTCATTTATTTAGACATAATTCTTACCTTAATGAATTAATTAAATATCGAGACAAAATAAAATGGACGCTGTATGACAAAGGCCTTTTTAAGGATGTGAGATAAAAAGATAAATAAGATACGCTACAACCGTATGATATAAAACATAAGCTCTAACATTAAGTCAACGCCAGCTTAGCATATACCACTCCATACATATCGTTCGGTGAAACCTAACACCACAACGCCGAGTCAACAATTTCAAAGAAAAGTATACTGTATGTAAAAGTAAATCAGGCTTTCGGGCCGATGGCTGGTTCCCGACGCACGAAAATTAAATTCATTTGTTTGTAGAACGAATCTACGAGCTAAGCCCTTTACTTATGAAAGTTTGGACGTAACACTGTTATGACCCGAAGCAAAAGTATTTAAATTATGTATCAAATCAAAACGGAAAGGCTAAGAATGTACTCATTACCTTATAATTTATCTTTATTCTTGACACCTTATAAAGAACAATTAGGTATTATCTGTCCTGATAAAGTGAATGGACAAGAGAGAGTAAAAGGTGAGAGAGTAAAAGGTATCTATGAATGAATAATGAGTGAACGGGTTCAACAAACAAACTAACCTCAACAAGTGAACACAAGATTATCACTTTGATACAATATTCCTATGAGGTAGAAGTGAACTCTATCTTGACTGCGTAATACTTACCTTTTAGAGACATGTACATCTTCCAAAACTTAATTTTAATGAACAAGCATAGATAAATTAAACTTAATGTACACAACATAATAAACCAAATGTAGCAAATATGGACCAACAAGTTGGAGAAAGAACAAATTTCTCTTTCAGATTAATACGTTATGTCGTTAACGCAATTTTCATTACAATTATTTTATTAATAATTTACAATGAAGCATAATTTTTAAAATAATCACGAAACGAAGTGTCTCAAAAAAATTAACAAGACTCCTTGTCGCATCAGTCCACTGAAGACAGACCCCTAAACTCCTATAAGAAGAACTGAAACAAAAAGTAAAAGAACATAAATTAACTAGATCTTAACTTAAAATTGAGGTGAAATCAAAAATATCTCCATCATCTAAGACTCAACCTATAATAAAGGCACGGAGTTTGACACTTATACGCTATACACCGTAAAAGTTGAAAAGAGACTCCTAAGCTAACAGTTATTTAATACAATTTTTCTTCCAGGTTTTGTGATTAACGTTCACAATAAGGAAAAACAAAAGAAATAAAGTCAACATTGATTATCTTTAGTATAAGATTATTTAAGAACTAGAGAACAAAGTAATCATCAAAAAAATTGACGTATTTATAGATTTATTTAATTATACACATGAAACTGTAACCATTATTAACGCTCGATACTCGATGAAGATAACGTTATAACCTAAGATTTATCCCTAGCTAGGGGAAAACCTGAGGGTGATGGACTTTATCTGACCTTGGATTGAGATTTAGTGCACCCAAAAACCTAACAGTATATTAGTCTCGTCTCAAATTTGGATAAATTTTCTTTGATTGCCTGTGTTATGAATAGACGAGACATGAAAATAGTCAAAATAATGGCTGATGGATGCTGACTTGGCATACTATTGCGAAAAAGTTACAGGCAACTAATGATTAAGGAAAATCTTAAGAGCTTTGAAGTTGTCTGGCTTATAACAGGAACCCTGTGCTACGGCTTATTCGACTTAAATGGTGGTATTTCATTCACCACAGGAGGCAGAAGTTTTAGAAAACAGCCTAAAAATTAGCAGTAACACTATAAGAGCCACTGATCTCGCATATTTGACCAGCAGATGTGTAAGTAATGAAGCAAACTCAACAAGGTTCGTTATTTACGTACTAAAAGCAACACCTAAAGATAATAAAGAAAACGAAACAGTCCTGATTTGAGGATTTGTGAAAGTAAATTGGGCCAGGATTAAGATAATCCATTTAAAAAAAAACCTACCTGTACTTATTATGTTGTCTAGGAAATATGACTTACAATTTAAGGTAAACCTTCAAACAGGCTTTACAACCAACCGCGATGCCCTTAACGAATCAACCGTTAACTGAATAAAGGGCCAGAAAGTGAAGAGGAGTGAGGGGACGTTAACCCATAAATTATTGTAATAATTTCTAATAGCTCTCCTTTTTGCACAGTCTCAAGTAAATATCTTAATTTTGTAGATTTTTGATTACTTTCTTCCGAATATTATAATTTGCTTTTTTTCCTATCGTAACACTTTAATGTTAGAAAATAAATATACTTTTATTACTCTAACATGCTGAAATTTATAATACTTATATATAAATGAAAGAAAATTTTACATACATATCAACTTATAACATTAGAATAATTTTAAGAAAAAGAGGGTACAAATAAAGAATTTTATTAAGTTTTTTAAGTACTTGATTAACAACGATCCATTTTTCCATAACTCTGACTCTTTTTGTATAAATTTTCAACGAGGACAGCAATAGTTTAGAGAAAAAAAGCCAGTTAAGTGACAACTTGCATAATTATTTTATTTTTTTAAAAATAAGATAGTTTTAAGGCTTATCCTTTAAGAAAGTTGTTCCGTAACAGGGCTGACTGTGTACTTTGTGGCTCTCAGAAGTGTCAAGTTATCATGAAAGTCGCTACTGGGAGAAGACACATGAAGTTAAATGCTAGCCCGTTAATACGTAAGACAACAAAATTTTAATCGAAACCTCACGTAAGGTGCATTCCTTTGTACGGCGCACAGTGGGAAAAAAGCACTTTTTTGTTCAAAAATCTGCCAACACCACAATTTCCGACGTAATTCTTCGATATTTTTTTTATATACTCGTTAGATGTCAAGCGTTAGGATATCACTGCCATTTTTCTTCAAGAGTCTAAACCCTAACTTCAAAAACTCGGGAAATAAAGAAAAAAACAGATTGAAAAAGAAAATTTCTGTGAAAATTAGTTTTCAGGGGTTATTAAGGTCTCTTATCATGAATTTACTGTTTGTTTACACAATTTTTAAGTAACGGATACAAATGGCCGCCAAAAACTAGAAATTCTGATTTATCTTGCGTTTTTTGGTATGAATTACTTCAAACGATCTTTTTCGTCGCTAATTACGACCTTATTTCTTTTATTATGTCACAAACTTTAGTGTGTCACTGCGATTTTTTCTGTAAAGTCAAAACCATAACCTCAGAAAATTAGGAAACACAAAAGAAATAGATCTAACGAAAAATATAATTGCGAAAATAAGTTTTTATGGGCTTTTCAGATCTCTAATTAAGAATTATTTGTTTGTATATTTAATTTGAAAATGGCGGAGACAATATGGCCCCCAAAAATTGTAAATTTTGCTTTATTTTGCTCCCCTCTATGTAAATTAGTACGCAATTTCTTTAATCCTAAAAATACTACATCTTAATCAAAGATGCCGTATGATATTGTGTACAAAATTTTAAGATAAATTATTCCGAGCTTGAAAAAAACGATGAAGTGAATGTGATTCAAGTTTTCACACTTTTAAAATAAATTATTCGATATATAAACTTCTTTTGAAGACAGTTAACAGTAATGTAATTCTTTTGTGTTTCACTTGACATAAAATATCTTATACGACGTAGGTTTTAGTGCTGTACATAATTTTTTTACCAAACACACTATATTATTGTAGATATTTTTCATGCGCTTTTTTATAATGAACCTCACTGTTTTGAAAATTATTCCAAATTAACGAAAAATATGTCTTACTTTTGTTTACATGTGTTAGTCCTTAATTTTTTAGGCATCACAAAAATTCTATTTCAGACATTTCGAAAATTAAGCAGTTTAGTGCTATACTGTTATTTTTAATAAAAAAAAAAATTAATACAATAATCCGAAAAAATTAGACAATAAAGGTGAATGAATTTTTTTAAGTCATTGTTAACATAAATTAGTTTTTTAAATTTTTCACTTCATTTTTTCGAAGCTTTTTAAGGTTAAAAAGGATTAGTTATGTGTTTAATCAAAACAACCATAGATTTGTAATTAGCGATGGAAAATACATATTATAAGGTCTTAATTTGAATTCTTGAAGGTCCAAAACTATTTTAAATGAGGTAAGACTTTTAACTCAGAGTGATTTAGACTCACTGCAGCCATTATATTGGTCCATCATTTTGAATTGTGGAAAATAGTCAGACGGCAACAGAAGGCCAATTAACTAAGCTACAGTTTGCGCCCATAAAACATTGCTTACGACCAATAAAATTTTGGGCAGATATTTGTTCTGTTTGAGAAAGATCGTCCCCTATGTAAATTTATTTTTGGACACATGTAGGTGTGTAAGTATTTGTATCTGCTATTTAAAGTACTGAAATACAAGAGATTCCTTTCTTATTGAAACCAAGGGGAGTTCACGAGTGTACTACGTTGTATTGCGTATGACATTTAAATTTTTAGAAAACAACATAATTTGTACAACAAAGCTCTAAGTAAAAATTGTTTATACGGTGATTATTAAATAAAAAATTCACTTTTCAATCGCCGTTTTGTATGCACCATTATCAAAAATTATAATAAAAGGAATACGTTCGTAATCAGTTACAAAAAAAAACGTTTGTAGTAGTTTATTCAAGAAAACGCCCATTATATCAGCATTTTGAGTTTTTGGCAGCTATTTTGCGTCTGCCATTTCAAAATTGTATTAACAAACAATGAATGTATAATTAGAGACTTTGAAAACACTTCAAAACTAATTTTTGCAGAAATTTTTTTTTTTTATCTGTTTTTTCTGTGTTTCCCGATTTTTTGAGGTTATGGTTTTGACTTTCAAGGAAAAATGGCTGTGACACACTAAAGCTTGTGACATACTAAAAAAAAAAGTTTGGAATCACTGACAAAAAAGATCGTTCGTCGTAATTTATACGAAAAAACGCAAAATAAACTAGAATTTCTAGGTTTTGGCATACAAGTTCCCGGTGCTAGTCCTTTTGTTTGCGGTAATTCAAACTCTAAGTTGGTATCGAATTTAGTACTGATTTTGCAAGAACCACTTCATGCTCAAGTTGAAAATCCTCCTTCAGGTAATAAAATATTTATCAGCAAATATTAGCACTCATTTGAACTTTTAATTTTTAAGTTTGAATTGACACAATGTAATACAATCCAAACGAAAAAAAAAGTTTTTTTTTTTACTTTTAATCTTACTTTAACAATATGTAATTTTAATTGAAACTTCAATATCAACATTTTCTACGTGTTAACGAGTTAATTTTATAATCATAAAAATAATGATTTTGAATCAGGAATTAAGCGTGGAAGGAGTACGCCTATCATCTCGAGCAGTGGCGAAGAAGATGAGGAAATTTGTAGCCCTAGCGTAAATCGCCAATACTCTACTCCCGCACAAGATAGTATTAAGACCAAAATTAATTTATTAGAAAAGCAGTTAATTGTAGCTGTTAAGGCTCGTGACTCCGGATTTGAATCAGAAAGTGTACAAAAGGATATAGAGAAAACAGAAAAAACTTTGGAAAGTCTTAGAAAATTGCTAACAGCAACAATTAATACAGCAAAACGCCAAAAAAATACCAAGATTAACGTCAGGAAGGTCCTAAAATAATAGCAATTGATCGACCAGATATAGCAAAAAATTTGCACTTAAGTTTTTAATTATTTAAATTGCATACTATCAAATAGTCAATTTAAATGCTTTAATGTTAGTGTACTAGAATTAATGAAAGTAAAAAAAATTTTAAATTTTAGTTTCGCAAACAGCCTGGTCGACCTCAATCAGGACTTGATCAACCTGAGTTGTTGAAAACAATATGTGACATCGCTATGTTTGGAGCAGTTGCTGACAGTCGGCGACGCTCGAAATTAATTCGGAGCTGAAAAACATCTAACGACTTACATGATGAGCTTCAAACACGAAGTTTTTTAATTTCGAGAAGCGCTATATATCTTCGATTGCTACCTCGAAACTCTCACACAAATAAGGGTAAAAGGCACGTTGATACGGTGCCAGTTAAACTTTGCAAGACTCAAGCTGATTCTAGAAGAGAACACCTTGACGGTAAATTTTGTACAGCTTTAATTAGGTAACTATAGAAACATTTTTTTATTCGTGTCAAACGATATGCTCCGATATGTATGAAAATAATATTTTAATATTTAAAATTAAAAAATTGATAAGAATATTTACTACCTAGGTCGTTAGAGCAATTAATTTCAGTACTGGGTGTTTGTCAGGTAGCTGTAATATCGCAAAATGATAAAAGCAGAGTGCCAATTAGTATCAATGCTGCAAATAAACAGGCATTGAGCTTAATGCACTTAGAATATAAAGTAAGTCTACCAGACCACGATTGGTTTGTAGCCCCAAGTCATAAGCTTATTCCAAGTGTGTATGCAGGCATAAATATTACAGATGGCAAAATTGGTGATCCAAAAATCGTAACGCACTCAGGGCCTACTTACATTGCCATCCGCAGTGCCAAGCACTCGACAAGTACAGCAGCATTTCACGCTTATGATTTTAAAAGATTGTTTAACTTAGAATCTTTTAATAAAATATTTTGTAAGAAAATAATTATTTACACGTAAAATTTCTCACTCTAATTTTGTTTTACAATTTAATTTACATAATAAATTATTAATTTTAGATACTGATAAACAAGTAAAACCTATCGTGGTTTTGATGTCTGATGGTTGACCAGACGAAAATCCACGCTACACCAAAGTAATTGGTCTTGCGATTGACCATTTTAAGACCTGTAATTTAGATGCCATTTTTATAATAACTAACGCACCAGGTCGAAGTGCATGTAATCGCTTTTAGCGGCGTATGGCACCCTTAAGTCGTGAGTTAGCTGGCTTAATATTACCTCATGTTAAATACGGATCTCATCTGGACAATTCTGCCAAAACAATTGATAAGAAACTTGAAAAAAAAATTTTTTGAATCCGCAGCTCAAACGCTTGCAAACGTATGAAGTAACCTAGTCATTGATGGCTATCCAGTGACCGCAGAATTCGCAGATTCGGAATGCATTGCCAAAAACGTAAGCGACGTATCACCTGAATGGTATAGCTTGCATATCAAAGAAAGTCAATATTTTCTTCAGGTATCAACGAGATTTTTAATATTAATTTTTTCATATTTTTCTGTAAATAATTGAATAAAATACTTATTTTCGATAAAAAATTTATTTGTAAATTTTACATATAAGTAAAGTTAACATTTTTAAGCATACGTCATATTAATCAATTTTTTTCGATTGTAGATCGTAAAATGTGATGAAAAAGAGTCGGCGAATGGAGAAGTAGTTTAAGGGATGTTCTTTCTGTGACTAACGGTTTTCTGCCTTCTCCATTTCCATTGCGCAGAAATCGTATCGGACGACTTGGAATCCTAACCCCGGACGATACAAAAGAAAAAGATAGCTTTCCTGATTTGTTTGTCAGACTAAGTATTAGTTTAAAACCCTCGATGACAACTGATGTTCCTGTACCATATAATTATTACTGCCCTTCAGTTGTTGATGACATTAAAGGTAAGTTTTAATTATTCTCAAGTGTAATTATAGTCTGTCAGCACTAAATCATACGATTTTTTTTTTATTTCAGGTAGGACATCTGATTCATGTGGATTAAATTTT
>NW_019384288.1:3959271-3976517 GCF_000648655.2 Copidosoma floridanum | reverse complement strand
GGTCACGCAAAACGTTACGGTAAGTTACGTGAGGGTAGGGGGGGGGGGTTAAAAAAGGCCAAAAACAGCGTAACGTAGTTTATGGATGGCCCCTCAGAGACGTTAAAAACCCTTGAAAACTCATTTTTACAGAAAATTTTTTTTTCTATCCGTTTTTTTTGTATTTCCCGATTTTTCTAGGTAAGGGTCTGGACTCGTAAGAAAAAGTGGCAGTGACACACTAATGCTTGACTTTTAAGGAGTTTTTTAAAAGAAAATGGGATAATAACGTCAAAAATTGTGGTGTTGGCAGATTTTTAAACAAAAAAAGTGCATTTTTCTTTACTGTGCAGCGTCTTAGTCAATAGCTGTCCACTGCTCATCAAGTGTGGACTAGTCGATTGATTTCACCCCTTGTACAGTCTTATTGTACGTAGCCTGATATCATTTTTAATAATGTTAATCTAAATGTAATGAATGCTAAGTCAAGATGTTGTCAATGATAGTTGTAAAATAAAGTACAAATATGCACATAAAAATCTTCACAAAAAGAATAATAAGGTCACTTAATTTAGGTTTTCCTAATACCTTAATACAAATATTGTCTCTTCCTTTTTTTTATCCACTTAATTACTGAATAACTAAATTGTTATGTGGTGTGCTAGTTTTGCAGCCTGTGAAGAAGCGTAAGACTGTAATCTATGAATTTCCGTTTCAAATTGAGGTCATGGTTAAGTGATGGTAATAATAATTTATTAATTATGTTTGGGTATACATAAAAATAAATTATCAATTGATAACATAATAAGAGACTTATGTTTTACTTAATATTTAACATGTTGTTGATGTGTTTGTATAATATGTACAAGCAAATGACCCTATGAACTACATAGTTATTAATTACTTAACATGTCTATCGAAACTTTGCCCTTGTGATTTATTTATTGTTATGTACAATGCAAAAACCATAAAAACTGCTTTGTGTATTAAATTAACGGCAAGGAAGAGGTATTTTCTATTTCAAAAGATTTTCTTCAAATATAAGCCTTATTCCTCTTTTTTTTTCTAGTTGTTCAAATAACTTGATTATATTTAATTGCATTTTATTGCATAAGCAACCAGTTGTACTGTTATCTCTTGTTAATATGACAATGACACCTTTTTTTTAATTAAGCTTTCATAATATAAGACCTTCTCAAATACTATTTTACATTCCTAAAAAACAGTTAAAATAAGTTTTTTTGTCGATTTTACCCATTTTTTTATAAGTGGCACTGTTAATGCTATCATATAAAGTTGGGGTTTTGGATGAACAGAACTATGACCGAGCTTTGTTTCATTGCAAATTTTATAAATAGTTTTTTATCATGTTAACGCTACGTAGATTTGACCATGTAAAAACATTGGTTTTGAGGTAAAATCCTAGTTTATTTAACCTTTGACCTAAAAATTAATAAATAATCACAAAAAAATCTTCGACTAAAGTGAATTATTTTTTGCAAACAAAATAATGTAGTAAGGGTATATTTCCAGTGTTTAACATTAGTTTTAGTATAGTAACCTTTTT
Source organism: Copidosoma floridanum (assembly GCF_000648655.2). Next base: position 3,974,971 of record NW_019384288.1, on the reverse strand, counting down.
TTAAATTATTTTTTAAGTTATAACTTAAGATTTAATATTGTTTTTAAATAATTTTAGTATTTTATAGTTTTCACTGTTACAAAAGCCAACAGCTGTACCAAAGTTTTAAATCACCAGCACTATCGTCTTAATTCTTATGTGAGGCTCATACAGAGGTAAGCCTTTACAAGCACTGCTTCCTCCCGTGGGTTGTATACCATTTTTTATCAATCTTGCGCCAAGAGAAAGGATTTTTGTTCCGCAAAGTGGGATGAAAGTTCCTACTTTCAGCGAAGTATGATGGAAACATTGTTTACTAAAATGCAAATATTATTGACCCAAATTTAAGAGCAATTATCAGTTGCTTTGTAGTTATTTAGCACTTAAATAGTTTTTTGTTCTCAAAATTTCTTATAATAATTTTAAAAATGTCTTGTTATTTTAACAAAATTGATTTTAAGTTTAAGAGTACAAAACTCATAAGCCATGCAATGTTTCTTGAGCTATGCATAAGATTTCTTTGGCGTAATTATAATTAAATGTACTTGTTTTTTCAAGAAAGTATTCTACTAAAAAGTAACGATTAAATCAAAAGGAAAAAATTAAAGGCTGAAATTGCGTATTAACTAACAGACAGACTTAATAAACATGCGCTGAAATTCAGTTACGAGCGTCAAATATATATTACACCTCCTCTTATTTATATTTGAGTTAAGCAAAATAAAAAAGAAAGGAAATGACATAGGAAATATTTGTATAATGTTAGTTATTTTGTGTAAATAAGCAGTAAAAGTTAAAGATCCTGTTGGCTTTTGGATCGCTCATTGAATTTGTTGCAATGATCTGAAACATACTGAGAGAAGCATTCTTTTACATGCCTATTATCATTATCTGTTTATTGTCAATTTATTTAAGTTACTATCGTGGGTCTCAATTCCGTTATCGTGCAATTTACTACTTATTCATATTTAAGACTTTTTTCATTAGTTTTTTATTTAGTTTAAACAACAGAAGTTTCGTAAAAATATCTGCTAGTTTCTCCTTGGATAAAGTCTATTTAAAAGTTATTTTTCACACATCGCCACATATTCTGCTATGTATGTTAAGGTTACAACATCATTTTATTTCCATGTCATTCGAGCAACTGTTTTGCTATACAAGCGTATAAGATATTATCTTATTTTAACTAAGACCTTACAGTCTACCAAACTTGCATTTAAATAGGCTTTTAGTCTATCTTTGCAGCCTTTGTAGGTTAATCCTAAAGTTTTGGTATGTTGTAGCTATCAAAAGACCCGTTTAAGCAATTTTCTATCGTTCTTTGTTGGGCAGATTTTGGGTCTGCTTAGTCCATTCACAGAGTATGACATATCCGGCCTGATTGTGTTTGCCAGATAAAGCAAGCTTCTAAGTGCATACTTGTGAGGCACATTTTCTTTAGTTTTTGTTTTGCTTACCTGACCAGAATCTTCTGGCCCTTCTTCATTTTTTCTTCGTCATATAATGACTTAATATATTTCCTTTAGTGTTCTTTGTAATTTTTAATTGTTACATCTAAACCTTTGTAGCATTTTGTCGACGTATGATGTTTGTGTAAGTGAGTTAGTATTATTTTTCATATCTCTTTCTACTTTGGTACCTAGAAAGAAGTCTTCTGATTAAAATAATGTCTATCTTCAGATGAGGGGCAAACTTTTCTGAAGGAGTTATAACTTTGTTATACTGGTGTGGTGTGCAATTGTGGGCATACACAGCACTACCCAAAGCTAAATTCCACAAGCTCTCCCTAAGCTCAGCTGTAGGCTTGCACTTTGCCCTGCAAGCTTCAGTTGAATAGTTCTACCATTATGTTAAAGAGTATCTGAACAGGTTCCTGAAAGCACAGCTCCAAACCTTTAGAAAAGTTTTACTTTTTAACCTCCTGTGAACTCTGTGCCTTGATTAGTTTGGAAAAAGTACATCTTAGCATCAAAGCCCAGCAGATCTTGTGCACTTATCACGAGATTTTCCGGAAAAACATCCTGCTTCACATTTTGTTTCCACTGGTTAAACTATTGTCTATGAGTCTGCTATAAGCTTAATTTTGTAACTATTGTAGCCGTCAGAAACTGTTAGTTTTATTAACTTGTTCGAAATTTTTTATAAGTCCATCAAAATATTTACAAAGTTAAGTAGCACTTAGCTTTTTAGGATTAAATCTTATGGAGTAAATTTTGCAACATATTAGAAATGCATTCATTTTTATGTCACTTTTTTTTACATCATTTATTTTTTGTATCATTATCTAGGGGTCAATAATGTTACATATTCTGATTTGGTGATCAAGCGACCACCTACCTATTTTTATGTTAAAGGCCTGCTCTTTATCTTTTTTTTTGTTTCTTGAGCAATGTTCATGTAAGCCTTCATTTTTAAATCAATGACTTAAAGTAATTTGGCGCTTTTTAGTTTTGACTATGGTTATTTTCATAATAATTCTAGCTTAGTTGCACTGATAGAGAATAATTAAAGCTGTTTAAACTATCCTTATTCATAACTTCTATCTTTAGACTATCATTAGGTGCACTGCGATCAAACGTTAGTAAGTTATCAAAGGAGTCAGGGCTTATATTCAATAATCCTTTACATAAGTTAGGCCCCAGGATAAATGTAGTAAATTTGTTAACCTCATGTATTTGACGTCTATCCAGTTCTCGCTTAAAAGCCTTTATCTTTTTTTGATGAGCAGCTAAGCGCTGCTTAAACTCATTACGAAGTGCCTCTTGCGCCATCCAGGTGTCTTCACTTTGTTTTTTCAAAGCCTATTTATGTTGAGAGGCCACAGCCTTAGATGAAATGGACATCCCAGAGCTTTGCTTGTATCTTTCTTGTATTTTAGTTTCTTAATTTTCTCAATATCTTACTCTGAGACTTCTGAAATTATATTCCGTGAGCTTATAAGGTTTTTAGATTAAATGTTTTTACAATCTCGTTTCATTCATTTTTTTTAAGTTTCTGATTTGCATGTTCCTTTTAACTTCTTAACATAAATTATCAAACTCTTTCTTAAGGCTTCCTTTTCTGTCTTGTAAGTCTTTTAGTTTGCTTTAAATCTAATCTAAATTTTTTTTTCCTAAATCTTTAAGCTTATCATTAGGTAAGGTAGCAGTTACATTTATCATTCTATCTCTTAAATCTTTAATCTTATCTGAGGATAAGATGTCAATTTGAATTTATCTTTTTATCTCTTAAATCTTCAATCTTATCTTTAGTTGGCATAACGATTAAATTTATCTTTCTATCTCTCCAGCCTCCAAACCTCATCTTTAGATGAGGTATCAATCAAGTGTATTTTTTTGTCTTTAGGGATTACTGAGATACGCAGTTGTTTTAAGACAAATCAAATCTTTCCAGCACTTTTTCCTATTGTATTAAAGAAATTGAGCATGTTCTGGCATAGGTATGCAGATCCTCCTAAAATTATCCAAGACAAGATAACATGGAAAGAATAATTAGTTAATCAGATATAGTTGTGTCTTAGGAAAAGACATAAGAACAACACACCCATGAACACAATGAATGTATGCCATCTATAGAATTTGCTAAGGTAGACAGCCCAAGCATACGAACGCAACAGGTCTGGGGCTGCTTACAGTGCTTACCTTAACAGCGCAGTTCTCACATATTTAGACACAGATTCATAAGTTATGTATTCAAATTACACATGTATGCAATGGTTTTATTGTTTACGGAGAACATCACCTGACCAATATTTCGAGTAACAAGTAGCTTATCAAGTTCCCCTCGATGTTCTTTAATATTTTTATATGTATCATTAAGCATATTAAAAGCACTTTGACCTAGAAATATCAGTAAGTATTCAAACAAGACATTCTCCTGCGCATGTCTACGTGCATTGTTAAGACATTGATTTATTCACACCTGCAGTTTAGTCTTATTTGGGCTCAGCCGCTGCTCCCTCGTGATGCTTTCAAAATAAATTTAATTAGCACAATAGATTTATATAAAAAACCTTCAGCTTCATGTAGAAAACTTAGCTTTTTTTTACACAATGCACAATGCCAAAAAGTAGCCATCGTTCTTTCTATGATTTACAAATTTTTTAAACTAATAGACTCTTTGTTCGGATCCAAGAATATTATTGGAGGTCGTAATATTGTTATCGACAATGCTTATCCTTTATCTTTTAAAAACAAATATAAAAAGGGTAGAATTAGTTTTTTTAATAGACGAAAGAGAGGTACACATGAATCCAACATTAAGGATCTCCAGGAATGTGATACAAGAAAGGGCTTTGTGTTTTCGAATAGATTTCGTTTAAACAGAAATACACTCCTTGCCGTTTCTTATTTACAATGTATGAAAGCAACTCTCCATGAGGCCCTGTCTCAATTCAACATACGGGTGGTCTATACAAGCTCAGGCAATCTTACTCCTATTAACAGATTGGGAAAAGACTCCACAAACAAGTTAGACATGAGTGGCATAGTCTATAAGATAACGTGGGGGTGCGGTATGTGCTACATTGGGCAAAGTAAGAGACACCTACGTGAACGGTTGCGCGAGCACGAGCGTTACATAACAAACAAGAACGAAAGATCGGCCCTTTATCATCATTCTATACACTGCCCGCAGGGCTTCAAATTCGAGAAAACCGTGATTCTTGGTTAAGAGCCCAATAGGTATTAATGCGAATTTTCTAAGGTGATTTTTATAACATTAAATAATAATATTAGTAATAGACAATTGAATACAGAAAGATTGTTAATAGACAATTGGACACTGAAAAATTTGAGCAATAGTTATAAAATTTTTTTATTGCTTTAAGAAAATAATATAAATATCAAATTATAGGTGACAAGAGGTAATATTTATATTATACACACTTGAAATTCTCAGATACGTTATAATTATATACAATTCCACATAACTTTGTACATCCTTGATTGTGCCACCTTTTGCGTGCCACTGCTCTTTATGACGTATACTCACATGTGCTCCGACCTAGAGTGGCTTGTATATTTGCCTGGTCAGCACGATCTGCGTATAACTTTCTACATCCTTGATTGTACCCCCTTCGGGGTTAACTGTTCTGCATGCCGTATAGTAGGTATGTGTGTGGCGTCTCACATCTCTTGCGCTTCAGGCTCTACTCGCCAGGTGGCCAAGCCCCTAATAATTCTCTCCCGTCAAGTGGCGAAATTCCCGCACGATTAGTATATAAGCGCGATCGAGTCAATCTGAGCCCACACCTCTCCTGTGTCTAAGGCAGGGAGCACGTAATCAGCCTTACTAATGAGTCCTGGCGTGCTCTCGGAAAGAAACACCTTTTTCTCTCTCAAGTAGGCGATAACAATCGCTAAAGTGGTGAATCCGACAAAGAACAAAAGCAAAAAGCAACCTTCTTGATACTCTTACGCATCTCCGCATCCTCCACGCCAGGTACACGCAAAACGCAGCTAATCCCACTCACTTTGCTCAACGACGCACACATTTTGCACATCGCACAACTTATGCACGCATGGCAACATGCCCCGCATCTCTCGCAACGGAGCGTGGAAGACCCAGAGATTCAACAAGACTTCTCAACATCTTTCTCCCTCTCATGCCTTCACACCCTTGACACTCATATCGTCACTTCCTCCCGTCGTGACTGGGCGGGGAGTGATGTGGCGTCTCACATCTTTCGCGCCTTAGGCTCTACTCGCCATATGGCCAAGCCCCTAATGATTATCTCCTGTCAAGCGGCGAAATTCCCGCACGATTAGTATATAAGCACGATCGAGTCAATCTGAAACCACACTTCTCCTGTGTCTAAGGCAGGAAGCACGTCATCAGCTTTACTGATGAGTCCTGGCGTGCTCTCGGGACGAAACACCTTTTTCTCTTTTGAGTAGGCGATAACAATCGCTAAATGTGTACCGACTTTGATAGTTTTTTGTATTCTCTTGGTCAGCGTGGTCTGAGTATGTCTTTTCTAAAAAAGAATTTTATGTTTTAAAGTTAATTTATAAGGACGTGATTGTTATTAGACCTAAGTTGAGGGTTGTAATATGTTAAGGTAGTAACAAGTGCCATAGGTGTCGATGATGCATGCTTTCTTAGCACCTGCATGTACATTGTATTATTAAATTTTACATATATTTTTGTTGATTTTACACGTATTTAATTATTACTATGCTTTTATTCTTTATCCTGTATAACTGTAAAATGCTTATTCTGAAGAGACTATCAGAAAGACAGCGAAATATTAAATCATGTAATTTAATTATAAATAACTAGCCATGATCCAAACTACCAGGATTAAGTCTTGATACATGAAGGAATATTTGATTTTCGAGGAAATAGTTATAGAACAAGGCTATACTTTTTTTGTTAATTGCATGAAATTGTAATACCTATTTAAATACTAACTTTTTAGTGAAATTTAAAAAATGGTAAAGTTGTAATGGGTTAAATAGCAATTTAAAAAAAAAATACATTTCTGACCATTTTTTCGTAAAATTTAAAAAAAAATTTTCAAACTTTTTTATGGATAGCTGTTGTTAAGACTGCCTAATTGATTAAAAGTTTTATTTATTAATAGGTGATAATTGTATCGTTAAATTATATTGTAACATATAACTGTACAGTCATTAAATGTTATATAAATCAAAGTTGTGTGTACTATTTCTTTTATCTTAACAGCAATAAAAATGGTCTGTTTAAAAAATTTTACTTGAAGGTCTTCAACTGAGTTTTAACAAAACAAAGTAGTAGTAGAGATTTCGAAAGCTAAGAGTCTCAATTTAGTGGGCTGGCTGTGGAGCAGTGTTGGGCTGCGCCGGACTCCACGCACTCTAACCATTAACAGATTATACCATCATTATTATCTTTTCGACATGGAAAGAATTTTAGTGTAGCTGGAGCTCTGTAGATAGCTTGGCTGTGTAACAGTACGTCCTAGAATGGGGAAAACACCAAATTGGCGTGCTAGGTGCTCTGGTATTGGAGGTTGAGTCCTGAAAGTCACTATAGCGTGCCTATATATAGGCACTTATTCTGCTTCATTATATAGGGCAAGCGTAAGTCATACTACAGTAAGCCCATAAAAGGCTTAATCAAAGTTCACCCTCTATATTGCATGCATCATGTTTCTATGCAGTTTTTAAGTACATCATAGGCAGCGGTACAGTGTAGAGCTACCGCTACGTATGTTTATATATATATATATATATGCTATGCTTATTATTCGGTAATGAATTGGTACTTACAACAAGTGAAAGTGATCCAAGCGATGTTTTTAATATAGATCATACAACTTTTGAGCAAAGAATTGCAGCNATAATGAAACGTTACTAAATACACGTCATCCTGTACATTGGTGCACATGGTTATCAACTAGTAAAACTAATTTAAAATGTAAGTACTTCAAAGTTCTTGTTATAAGAATAAAAATTTGTAATTTACTATTCTTACAATGCATACCTTGAAACAATGTCATCTTTTTCATTTTTTTTTGGAGGTAACTGATATCAGCAAAAAAAAGTTCTTCTTCGGGTTTTATGTGATGCACAACAGAAGCATGAGTATTTAAAATCAATTTTTGATAAAAATTCTTACTTATTCCGTCAGCTGTTAAAAAATGACTAATAATTTTCTAAAATCATTTTTTAATCAAATAGTGTCCTAACATGCAGTGTTCCCAATAAGAACAAGTATTTTCTTTTTACCTGAAATATTAAATTGAAAGAACTAAAAGTTGTTCACAGATAATAAGATACTGAATTATGCCTTGGCAGAAATATTAGATCCATATGAGATAGCTATTACATAGGGCTCTTTAAGAGACTGACTCAACTCATAAGACACAGGTCTAATCGTCTTCTTAGAAGTCTGGTGTTTTTAACAGGCTCATCAGTATTATTTGACTCATGTATCGTAGGAATTTTTAACTTACTCGACTACTATAGGGCACAGATTTTTCTTTATTAGCAACCATATTTCTGAGACGGTTGCGGGGCAGTGCAACGTAGCTGAGAAGTGTCACACGGTAGTGAGAGAGAGAGAGAGAGAGCAGGAATGCTTATAGGTAAGGACCTAAAACAATTTTATAAAATAGGATAACGTTTATACATATGTGTATGTGTGTATGAATGTGAGTGTATGTTTGTGGCTTAGTGTCACTCTTAATCTGTCGAAAACACAGACTTAGACAGTACAACACATAGCATTAAGCAATCCTGAAATTTTATGTGTAATATTGTAAATTAGGAAAAAAAAGAGAGAATTGAGTTATATTATTTTATTTAATAAGCAAATCTTTATTACTAAGAATTTTGATGTTTAAGCAATTGTTAAAAAATAGTTTTCTATGATTCAGTGCCTATCAAGCTATTAAATATAAAGTATATCTACCAAAAACCTGAAAAAATTTTTTCAAAAAATCAGTTTAAAAAAAATGTTGGTAATGTTCCTGTTTAAGATTAATACTACTATAAAGTTGCACAGAGAAAAATATACAAAGAGTAATTGTTTTAGTCCTTATAAATTATTTGTCCAATAACTAAAAAGGTTATTAAACTTTATGGATCTTTTCTAGCTTTTAATTAGGTCCAAAAATCCTTAAAAAATAACACTTTCTTTACTCTAAATCTAAAGTTTAAGAATTTTGTCAAATTTCTTAGAGCTAGTAAGGTAGAACTTTTCTTTTTAAAAAAACATGTTTCTTACCATAGCCGCACTCTTTACTATCTTAAAAGCTAAAAGTAAGGCTGAAGAGATATTCTACTATGTCCTGTATGTCAATTTTTCCAATAAAAATGAACATTCAGTGAAGGGCGGCTTCGACACATTATTCCACTTCAACATTTAGAAGAATACAAATTTTGGGTTATAAAACAAATATTGCCATCTTTATTGCAAAGCAAATATAACCGTTACAAAATAAAAAACGCACTTACATCAAGTCCATATTGTAAATATCTAAAAAAACAGAACATATTTCACATGACTGGTAGTGTGCTACTAAAACGGTTATATCGAAGTTATTAATCACTAACTCTGCTCACATATGAATTCACAATAATAGTTAACTAGAAAATTGAAGAATAGACCCTTATGAGCTATGTCACCAGTGTTTCATAAAGGTACCGTAAATCAATTGATTTAATTAATAAAATAATAATCAGTATGGTTATTTGAACTCGTACAGTTGATGTCTTTTGATTGGCCTAATAATACAAGAACTTGTTTTCAGATTCATATTAATTATATTTGGGGAGGCAGAGGTTTGAAATTTCACGAAATCTTACGAAAACTATGGATTGTTGACTATATAATGATTCTTTAAAAAATTAGGAATGAACCTGGTCCAGAAGATTCTTTTTTAATGCAAAAAAACTTTGAAAACCGACTTTTTTCCAGTTATATCCCAATATCTTGACAATAAAGCATTTTATCGAAAAAAGTTGAATACTAAGGTTGTTTAACTGATGATTTTACGATATGGGAAATTTTCTTCACGATCTTAAATTGTTTATTCTCACCGAAACATGCGGTAAAGTTGTAAAAGTGAAATACAGAAAGATATAAAGTAATGAGGAAAGAAACAGGTTTTATTGTTGATATTAATATATAAGGTAGGTATTAGTATTGTTAACAAAATGCACCAGGTCCGCTTTTTCACAAGCAATATGATGACCTACTGCAAAATTGTTAATTAAAAAGTTTAGAAGGCTGTAAATCCTGTCACAAAAGCCAATCTTAATAAAACCAATTGTCATTGGTAGGCAATAACATTATCTATTATAAAGCTGATGTTCAAAATTTTTTAACAATTGTTTTTTTTTTTAATAACGAAAAACCACTTTTTGTAGTTCGTAATTTTGTCAATTTTTAGATAGAGCCTTGAAACATGATGCATTCGATTAAACCTTTTTTAAAACTAATTTAAAAGAAATTAAATTCATCGCATGCCTAACAAAAGCTGAGAACCAATACTTTTACGATTTTAGTTGTTAAGCCTGATGTAAAGCTCGTAGACGATTGAAACTTGGATAATTAAATGTCCAAGGGCCAAGGTACATAACAAAAATAAAAAGACATTAATTGCCAGAATATTGATTTAGATATTGTTTGTTACAGGTAATTTGTACGATGGCCAAAATAATCAGTTGCTTTGCTGCGTCAATAAGGTCTGACACTGCACTCGGTTTGTACCGGCATCGCGCTCATATTTTGCCCTCTCGGGCATTGCTAAGAAGTTAAATTGCACTGTAAAAGTATCATATCTCGGCTTCTAATGGGACCTTTAATGGATTTTGTTTTGGTTGTCAAGCAACTGAAAAATAGGTGTCATTCCATTTCAAAGCTCTATCTTAGAAGTTGACAAAATTACGAGCTTTAAAACGTGGTTTCTTATTAATAACAAAAAAAAATGTTACAAAATTATAAAAATTAGCTTAAAAATAGATAATTTTATCGTCTACCGATGACAATTGGTTCTATCAAGATCTCTTTTTTGTCACAGGACTTACAGCGTTCTAAACTATTAAATTAACAATTTTGCTGTAGGTCACTATATTGCTTCTGAAAAAACGGACCTGGGGCCTTTTATTAGCAATACTAATACCTACCTTATGTCCAAATATTAACAATAAAAAACTAATTCTTTCTCTAAAAACTAATTATTTTTAGACGACTAAAGAGAAGTTTGCCATGTGATTCAAAAAATAAGCAAACCTGATTTATCAAAATATAGCATAACTTTATAATAAAAAAATAAAATCTTTGACACTGATAGTGAAATAACAATCTCTTCCATAAACATACTCTGATCCACGAAAATATGGCACCAAATAACGGGTGACAGAAAAAATATACTTTTCCAGAATTATGATTTACCCTTATTTAAAAAAACTCTTATACTTACAACAGATACATCAGGCTACACTATAAAAAAGTAACTTTTACAAGGATGGATTAGAAACGAGCGATACATTGCCTTTACATCCTACGCCTGGACTAAACGTGAAAGAAACAACTGTCATTTCTCGAAAAAGAAGCAAGCTTAAATCTATTGGTATAAGGTATTGTTGCAGAGTCACTTTTTTTCCTCAGAGTTTATTGCGCCACAATTTGAGGGTCATAAGTGATGACTTGCAAAAACAAGTAAATTTCTTATTAGTTTATTTTTATTACTTTTTGTCATTAAAAGTAAGTGAGTACCATCCCCATAGCGCGTGAGACGAAAAAGTTTTAATTAAGGCTCTACGCAAGGTGCATTTCTTCGTATGTCATATTACTTTGTGGCTTTTCACCGCTCATTGAGCGTGGATCAATTATTTATAAGTAGTTTGTCGCTTGTTGTCAAAGGTGCCACTTGCCAGCTTATTAAAAGTTGCCCCATACTATTTTTAATCAGATCTATACGTGTGGTAAAACTTCATAAGTTTATTGTATACATAAAAGTAAGAGGTTAAGTTTAATTAAATTATTACAGGACGAAGTAACAAATTTGTAAAGAAAGATTAAGAAAGTATATAATCTGCACAAAAAAAAAAATTTTAGTCCATTGAATATTCCCCAATACCATCACACACATTGTATCCTTCTCCCTCCTGTATTTTTCTTAAAGAGTAAATAAGCAAATAATTAAATAGCCTGCTGGTCCCACAGACTGCGGAATATTTAAAACTAATAGTAAAATTAAATGACAGTCGTAGTAGTTTAACAGGCTTAATCGTGATACGGGATAACATTTTTTTTCCTTATCCATTGTGTGTGCTTGGTCTGATTTTTTTTTTTTTTTTTTTAAAGTAAACAAGACAGCAACCAAGCACTGAAAAACGCCAGTGGCAAAGGAAATAAAAAAATAAAACATAGGTTAATATGTGTCCCGCATAATAAAGGAGGCTTGGTGAGCTCTAAAACAAGATTAAATTAAACTTTACGTCCATTACACAAACAGGAAAGTAATAATGATCAAAACATGTAACCGCTGTTAACAATAATAAAATAGGAGCACCACTTTATTATTTTTTTTATGTTCTGTAAAAAAATTTGCTGGTTATAAGCGTGTGTCCCAGTGTAGGGAGAGTGTAAGGAAAGTGTAAATACGTTAACGAATTGAATGATAGGCTTAAGGTTACAGGCAAATGAGAAGAAAGCCACGACCTTTAAATAGACGCATGTGAAATAGATTTAAAAAGCAATAATCTGCGTTAGCTAGTGGAGCCGTAGCGTCATGTTATTGTTCATAACATGGTTCGCTACGTCATATTTAGCTACTTAAGATATCCTTATAGGAACTGAGACCGTTGACGTTGCTATATGAGCCAAGGTAAAGATCTATAACCGTACCTGACTCTAGTAAACTATACACACAACACCTACATTTGCAATATCCTGATGATCACGATGAGTTATCTAAAGCTTGTTCTAGTCATGGTGGGGGCTTGGTTACTAAGCCATCTTTTAGTGATTATCTCTATAGTAGCTGTCCTTTTGTCTAGCTGTATACTCTTCTATATAACCTACTTGTTTGCATGTAATTCTTAAAGTCCAATCTCCACTCTCTACTTTCTTTAATGCATTGTACCATATTGCCTACGCTCTGCAGTCAGAGAGCATCACCCTTCTCATTGCATCTAAAAACACGTTTCTAAAAAATGATAATCAGTTACCGGTTTCAAAAACTAACTCCACGATGCATTGACTTGGCCCTTCGTTCTCGAAACGCATCGCAAACTTCATTATATTTCTCCTCTCCCTCTTTTCCATACATTTGAATCCAATCATACTCAATACACATTTGACTTATTGATCCTTCTTTTTTCTTATAATCGTAGTCTGCAGCACTAAAAATACACATTTATTATTGTGTCAATAAGGAACACACACACACACACACACACACACACACACACACACACACNCACATAAAGTTATGCTATGAAAATTCAAAATGGTGGACACAAAATGGCCATTCTTTTGAAATTTGTTTCTTTTCACTAGAAATGTATTTCATCTTTCTAATCAATGCGCAATAATAATAATAACAATATTGATGATGATGATAATAATAATAATAGCGATTCAGTTGGTTGAAATCATCAAATTTCATCATTTCTTCATCATCTGTCACAGACTTCCGCCAAAACGGAACCTTACTAACCCAATTAACAATCTTACTCTTTCGATTATTTATATTATTTCTATTTTATATCAACAACCTTAAGTCTTTTCATAAGAACACAGCACGATTTACTCAATGGAGAAGAATTCAGTGGTATATTTATGTACACGTAATGTGAACTCCATCAGTAACTCAGTTTGCAACAAAGCAAGTATTGTGCTGTGTTTTTTCGTCGTTAGCAGCCAACTTCATGAGCTAAACAACACATATGCTAAGATACATTTACGAAAGAAGACAGTAAAATAAAATAAGTCGAAATTTGGACAAATTGAGTCATTCGAAATTAGTTTTCACTCTGATTAAAGCAGCGATGTCATCTGACAATAGCATACGAAAATGACAATTGTTGTGGTATAGCGCCTAATTGTAGAATGAATTGTGTATATACACGGTGGGCCATTTTAATCTATGCATCTAAATATTTTGCTAGAGGTGCCAGCTATTAAAAAATGACCTTAACAAAAGAATGATATCTGTGTTTCTTACAGCCGGAAACAATCACTTTCCCATGTTATTAAAAGCCATTTTGTATCCACCATTTTGAATTTTCATAGCAAAACTTTACGTGCTCGTAATGAGAGACTTTATTAACATTAATAACATAAATTTTATCGATTTAAATTATTAAGAAACGAGGTGCAACGATGATATCATGTGTGAATAAAAATTGTCGACTTCGCACCTAGAAGTTTTTCTTTTCAGTAATACAAAAAAAGTTTTTTCAAATTTCACGCTTTTGGTATGGTTTTTCCTAGATTTTGGCATGCTAAAAACGATCCCGTTGTCTAATTTGCCTAATCATTCCATAGTTTTGAGATATTCAACGCGCAAAAGGGCAAAAAACACGCTTTTTGGCACTTTTAGGTTAGGATTGCACAAAATCCTGACGTGATAGGGCAATATGGCAAACAGATTTGGATTAAGTGGGAAAAAATACTTAGGATATGACTATTGGACTGAAAAGAAAAAACTTTGCAGGCCTGTTATAATCCAATATTATCAAAACTTTGACCTTGAGACTTGTTTATAGTCATAGCAAATGCTACAACTAATAGGAATTGTTTTCTATATAAAATAAAAGGTAATGATGAAAAAATTCCATTTTTATTTTTGCCTCTTGATAAAGCCACTTATAATTGACCATTAGAAAATAAAGGTTTTTTGATGTATAATCCCATATTATCAAAACTTCGACCTTGAGACTTATTTATAGTCATAGCAAATGCTACAACTAATGAAAATTGTTTCTTATAAAAAATAAAAGGTAATAATAAAGGATTTACAGTATTAAATGTAATTATTGGAATGAAAACTTTATTACCAATTTTTTCTCCCGTTACTATTTCGCCTTCTCCGTTATGCTTCAGTAATTTAGTAGTTTGCAATCGTGTACAATTACATAATCCGTCTAATATACTTAAATTTCGAATTGACATTACTATTGTACCTATTTTTAATTTAAGTTCATGAGGTGGCAAGCCTTTACGAATGTTGTTTAACATTTCTACGAGAAAATTTATATAAATTTTATCATCTGAATTATCAACACCTTTATATGTTGCAGTATTGATGCTGTAATGAGTTTTAGTTTCTACATGTAATTTACTTAAAATCTTATTGTTTAAAAAAAAAGTATGTTCATTATGTAAAGTTAGTATCACGTTTTTGTCAAAACAGTTGCTGTAATTACCAAATATTTTGGTGCAGACATCATCTGTTATCCAGGATTTAGGAATGTTAAATGTTTCTATGTCTCCTTCTCCAATTTTTGACAATAATTTTAAAAATTTGTTATTACTAGAACAGATATCACTTTGTAATCTTAAAATTTTAAAGAAGTTCCATTAGTTTGATGATTTAATAGTTTCTCCTATTATCATGGTTTTATTACCGTTATTTATAACTGGAAGGAGTTGTTAAAAATCTCCTCTGTATACTAATTATCCATTACGAAAGCAAAGTTTTGTATTACACAAGTCTCTCAAGGTTCTATCAACGATTTCTAGAGCTTTTTTTGAAATCACAGAAGCCTCGTCCCATATTATTAAATTAACTTCCCTTCATTTTCTTTTTTTAGTTTTAAATTTTAAAAATACACTTTTAATATTATCTAAGTCTAAAGGTAAACGAAAAGTTCTATGACTGGTCATACCATTGGTAGTAAAACAGATGCAATTCCTATCCAAGCCATTGACAAAATATTTTGACTGCTAGAAATAAAGTAATAAATAAGTGTCTTATAGAAGTATTTTTTTCCAGATCTACAAGGACCATCAATGTGATATACTTTTTCATCTTGTTCACAAATAGTTTAAAAAATTTTTCTTTAATCTTTATTAAAATTTGTGTACATTATATCAAACATTTTTTTACTGAAAGATATTTCCTTAATATTACAATTATTTATATAGTTGCTAATGGTTGGTGTCACTAAACTAAAAGACTCTCATAATTTACCTTCCGATACAAAAATTTGATTAAGATGAAGAAGAGCACAATCATTATTATTATCATCGAAGTCTTCCGAAAAATATTTTTTATATT
>NW_019384288.1:3890916-3939382 GCF_000648655.2 Copidosoma floridanum | reverse complement strand
TTTAATGTCATTTAAGTTTGTTTTCAGCTTCAAATCAAAAACTAAAAACTGTGGACTACAGTCTCACGCTCCTTCACAGGCTGCGGGACAGCAGATAGTCCAACTATTTGTTTGTTTAAGAAAAATTAAAAGGAAGGAAGAAGTAGAGTGTTGAATACAATATCCAGACTAACTTACCTTTCTTTCCGCTAATTATTGATTCTGGTGGCCTGCGCTTCCTCTTTCCGTCGATTTATAATTACTTATTTTTTTACTTATTTATTTGTTATTTATTATTTTATAATAATTTAAATTCCTTTTTCAATTAGTTTTATATCACTTTATTTTATATTACTAGTATACATATAAAAAAAAACAGAAAAGGAAAAAATAGACGGAACGTCTGGTTAATCTTATAAAATTGATTATTACGTCTGCACTTGATGAGCGGCAGCGGGCTACTAACTAAAACGCCGCGCAAAGAAATGCATCTTGCACGAAGTTTTAGTTAAACTTCTTTGTCTCACTTGCTATGGGGCCGGTACTTCCTGACTTCATGTGTTTAGGCTTAATGGCTGGCTTCGGTTGTCACTTGACACTTCCAAAAGCCACGAAGTTCACAGTCAGCTTTGTTAGGCGACGACTCTCGTTGAGTATGACTCTGTAAAGAGTCTTAAAATTTTATCATTGGGAATGAAATATTACAGGATAAAATAGAGTAAAAATAAAAATTTATTAATTTACGCAGGTCGTCACCTAACAATGACAATAAATAATTCAAAATACAACGCGGGTGGAACGAACTATTGTATACAGTACAGCTTTACGTATCGTTTGCAATGTTCTTTGCGCACTTCTTGCACTTAAGCATAGTAGATTGTACTGACATTTAAATACAATACAAACAAAGACGTACGAATATAACAGTCATAAGCGCGCCTAAGACTATATGTTAGTAAAACTGTATTGGACAGAATTGCGATTAAAAATCACTTATGTGAAAGGAACTCGGCATATTCAACATAAGTTGCGTTTGTTGCTAATAGTAAATAAAATAGGAGCAAGAGCTCTTGTCTCTGCACAACGTAACGTTAAAACGATCATAGTCAAATATCACTAATAAGTCTTACAGCGTAGAAATCAAAATAAACACAAGCGAGCTGCAAAACAAGTTGTACAGTAGCCGGTAAGCTGGATCACTTGGTAAGGAAAATGTTCGTCCGTGTATCAGCATTTTATGAGAAAATCTCCAGATGTTGCTTAAAAACCAGGGCTAGGCTATCGCTGATGCCAGAGAACGTCACCTACTGGTGGCCTAGCTGTAGGAAATACTTTAGCTTACTTTAAAAAACATCGTACCTATTCACGGCCGATCCGCCAAATGCACAGCCAGACTTACTGACTAGCAGCCAGAATTAAGCGATACAGTTCGTCCAACGACTAGCCAGCAGTAGCACAACGAGGTTGGAAACCACACGGGGACGTACTCAAACCCGGATCTCCAAGCTTCAGGAGGCCTACAGCACCAGGATGCAAGGTGAAAGCTTTTTCGAACTCCAGAGAAAGATGTTCTGTAGGTGAAAATCTCTAGCAAAGGTTCAAATAAGGGCACAAGACTCAATAATAACGGAGCAACAGCTGTAACGTATCTTTTTCTACGCCCCTGAGACAAGAGAGATAGAAATAGAGGGTTTAGTTTGTAAGATAGAAAAAGAAGATTACGTTCGTTGCTTTTTTTTTCTTTTTTTTCCGTAGAAATTGATTTTTGGAGGGTTACAGTAAAAGACAGAGAGAGAGAGAGAGAGAGAGAAAATCCAAGACTAGTGAGTAAGAGATAGGGACGTAAGCCGCTATATCCGTGCCAAGAATAACGGCAATCCAGAAAAAGCATGTTGACGTTATGTTTTTGTTGACTGTAAATCAGACTTGGACAGTGCATTTTAGAAAACCTTGCATTTATCATTAATCCCACATTATGATATTCTCTGAATAAAGACCCCTGATTTTCTTATATTTTTTTCATAATGGTGTGAGGCTATTTTTATTACAAAAATTATTGTTAAAGATGTAATAAATTGAGTCTTATTCTGTAAACCCCAAAACATTTTCTATTGGTTACGACCTTTATGACATAACATAAACAGCTTTTCTTTAAGCTTAAGTTAACACAAATAATAGGGTTGTTTCATTATTTTTATTCCATTTTTCAGATTTTTTTTTAATTGAAACGTGATCATGAGTCTAAAATACGTATCAGGTGAAGATCACATGTGCGAAGCTGCACTAATTGGTGGGCCTCACGCAACACTTTTGTAGTAGCATCCGAGCGAACCAGAGCTTTCCAAGTTTTCACGTTTTTGGGAGGAATCGAGGGAATAAAGAGAGAATCGAGAGAAAGAGAGAAAGAGAAAAGCGGAATCAGCTTCCAAGTCAACCGGGAACGACCTTGTGACCGATGACCAAGGAGACGAGAACTATCGCCACCCCCCAGCTGTCATCTGCGAGACCAGGTCATCGGCAGGCCCAATAGTTGATTTGACCTGGAACATGGTGAACCCAAAGGTAAAGGTAAAGTAGAAAGTGCGAGCGTGTATGTATTTACGTGTGTGTTGGGGGATCGGGTAGTGCGGCACGCCCCCAGGAAGCGTGGAGTGCGAGAACAGGAGAATCCGGGGGAAAGTGTGATTGTCACGGATTGTTGCGATAGCGCTGGATTGCGCCAAAATTCGGGCCTAAAAGCCCACGTGTAAAAGTTCGCCAAAAATAAAGTGAAGTGTTTTTAAAAATCACTTAACTCGTCTATTGTCGTGCGTGTGTTTTTTCTTCCTTCCGAATTTACAGGTCGGGCCTCGTTTCTCCTTGGAAGATTAGTCTGATCCCGACGGACTACCACCGGCGGGACCTCCTCAGGGACGAGTCTCCTGGGCCAAGCAGCGGACATCGTGAGCGTGGGGACAGGGGTTTTTCGCGTTTCAGGGTACGGCGGACTTGGGCGAGAGGATCTGTGTAAGTGTCTTTGGACGTTGTCTCGGTACCGCCCTGGCTGCGACACCCTATAGTGTCTCAGGGTGCGAAAGTGCAACGTCACATGTGATATATCAGGCAAATAGTGCTGAGAATAAAGCCATACGAGCATCATAAACGAGGCATAAGTAATCAACGGTAGAAACGTGATTTCCTAAATGGTGTGTTTGCTTCAAGGGTAGACGCTTAAGATTGGAATTAAGCAAGGAGTCGACAAGTATATTCCTGGGCAAAAGAGTAGAATACCCAATTGTGTTAAAATCAACACATGAAGAATATTATTATATGGACTATTACAGCCAAAAAAACCGTTCTCAACCACATCATACCAGTAGCCGGCCTCAGAAGGTTATAAACTAACTCGCAAAGAACTTACACGAGGCCACAAGTGACTCTACGAAAAGGTTATCAGAACGCACAATATTTGCGGGCCACATAAAGGAAAACGCAACAATAGAGGTCCTAGTACATTCGTGAGCGTACATAGCAACGCTACACTCACTACAACAAACTTGATCATTGTGGATAAGGTGATAATGTGGAATACTAAACCAAGCCGAGTCATGATGTGACTTACGGAAGGACTGATTCATGCACGTAACATATACTCCAAATGTTAAAATAAAGACACGAATATCAATAAAATTGGCGTTAGGCAATTGCGCATTGAAATGGCTGACACACAAATACTTATCAGTCATAACTTACAAAGCACATAGCGCACTCAATTTTCTTACGTTACATTGTATATTTTAATCTTTCAAATTACTTTGATTAGCGTTTGCAGAGATATGATATGCTAAGCATCCGTGACAACGAAAGTTACTCTTATTGCTACACAAGTTAGACTCATGTGGGCTAGCACAAAAACTGCAAAGCACATTGCCTTGACATTTGTTAGTGAAATAGGCAAACTCCTAACAGTTATAGCATTGCAATAAAGATACATGATTGTCTACGTGAAAGGATAACCAATTTAAAAAGACACAAACTTTTTCAACGGGCTTACAATATTGTGGTGGGACCTCTGCAACACATGACCAAAAGCTTTTACCAACACGCGGTGGATACATTTAAACTACTTTGACAGGACCTTTATCACACTGGAGAAGATTTTGATCTAAAATGCATTCAATGATATCAGAGTCCTCTCATTTTATAGGAACGCCGCCTTTTCAGAAAAGAGACATTTTCTGCAGTCTTCTTTTATGTCATTAATTTTTATTTTAAAAAATATGAAGTAATGCGCAAATTCAATGCTGTGTTGTAATACTATAGATCTACTGTTTTTTTAAGTGTTTTTCTCTGTTAAGTCATTCGTAGTTTTATAACTCTCGATGTTTGACCAGCATACAAGCTGTAGTTATTTGCACGTAATGTGTAATTAACGAAGTTATTTGTATCGAGTGGGACAGCTACATCATTTTCAAAAGAAGAAGTCAAATTTTACTTATTATTTAAACGGTATACAAAACTTGTAAGAATAATTTTACTATAATATTTAAAATTATTGTTTAAGCAGGAAGTATGCGAGAATGATAAGATTAGTTTCTAATTATTTTCACTTTCATTGCAATTGTCAATGAAACTTATGTTTTTTAAGGTATTTATTCTTTTACTAACAAATGTATTTAATTAATTTTTAAGGACAGAAATCAGCTAGTTAAATTGCATCAAGCAATTTTAAACTAACATTATAAAGTGTGTGATAACTAAATAAAAATTGTACTAGTGTGTAAATATTACCTTTTCTTATGTTTTCTTGGATGAAGCGAAAAAAAAAAGTATTGGCTGAAGATTGTGGGTTTTTGGTATTAACTGGTAAGTACTGTATTATTTCGTTGAATGATTACTTCCAAGTCAAGGAAACTAGTGCTGTTGGTGTGTCATGTCTTACCAGTGAATTTTCATAAGGCATGACAGTTATTCAAAATGTTTTTAGTATAGGTAAAATATACTTAGTGGACACACATATAAAAAAATTATTTTCATAGCGTCCATACAGTAGAACATTAAAATATAACTTCTATAAGCATGAAATTTTAGGTAAACAAATCAGATGCTCACACAGTATCAGACTACAGAGATTGTCCATTGGTGAGCTCAAAATTTACTTATATTATTTTTCGTTGAGTTGGACGAGCTCAAATTCAAAATGCGGGAAATTTATTTGCAAAACTCATTTGAAAAAAACATTAATTTTACGATCTAAGTATTTTCAAAAATGGTTAACTGCATTTTTGGTTAAAGTTGTACTCGTATTAGTGAAAAACTTCACTTTATTTGGATTTACCAGAGTGTTACTATTTGATATACTAACGTCTTCTAATGTTTGTTTCAATTTGTTACGATTTTTTCTGTGTGACATTGCCAGCAGCACACTATTAATCAAAAAATAAGAAAGAAATTATGTGTTATTATAAGTGGGTGAATTCAATGTCGAGTCAATAATATAAATAAATAAGTCTTTTTTGTTTATTTTAATAAGTATATTGTGCTTAGATAAGTTGGTTTTATAATTACCTTTATCAAACTTCTTTACAAAACTATCAGTAACTTAAAATAATTTCTCTAAAGGGTTCTTTCCTAACAGCAAATGAGATTTATCATCAGTAAACAGCTTTTTCAATTTATAAATGTAAATTAGTTTGTCAATGATAACCATAGCATGACCTTTGTCTGCTTAAGTAGTTAAAATGTTACAATTGCTGTTAAGCAAGGCTTGTGTTTGCTTTAAATTGTCTTGGAGAACCTCATCATTTTCAGACAGACAAGTAGTTATATAATTTCTATGGTTACTCACAATTTTAAGTAGAAGTTATCTAACTGTTTTAAAGTCTCTTGTATACTTAAGTGAATGTTCAACGTTTCTGAGAAGATAAAAACAATCACACTTATTAATATTCAAATCAAATTTCAGTACATCACTTTTAACAAAATTAAAAGCTATTAAGTCATGTTGTGATTAGATTAGAGTTGGGTGATGAATTTAATTAATTAGTTAATAATAATAAATGTCGTTATTTAAAACATTTTCCGAATGTTGAACAGGCACTCAAGTATTCCAAAAAATTTAAGTCAGTTAGAAAACATCTACTAAAAGTTATAAGTTATAATAGACATTATGTTTTCTTATCATAATAGACACCTGTTCGTCCTTCTATAAATGATACAGTTCTCCAAGATAGTTTAACGCAAACACAAATCTTTCGTAAAGATGATAAACACATTTTTATTACGAAAGCAGACAATGGTAAGGTCACTATTGTATTTGATAAAGAAATTTACATAGATAAATGAAAAGAGTTATTAAGTAATATTGAATATAATTTGCAGTTGAAAAAAAACTCTATTAAGCAATTTCTTGAACATATTGGAAGTTTTATACGCAAGTGGAATCAAAATAATATTTTTTCAGAAAGCAAATAAGTTTCATGAAGATATTTATAAAAAAGACTTATCTAAGTTTCACTAATTGATAGGATTACACAAATAGGGACTTTCTAGCCATATAATTGTCTTGAAATTTAATTAATCCACTTACAGTTTTCCTTAATTTTTTTCTGACCTTTTGAGTGATAATATTTCGCTGCCTTAGTCAATCAGAAATAATCGTTATGAGTTACAAAAAAAAAAAGAAGATATTATTATATCATTAGGTTACATTCAAGTGAGTCCTAATGATGTTAGATTATTTACTAATACAAGTCAAACTTAAACTCCAAACGCTGTTGAACTTTTGTGAAACAACTTATATCGTAAAATCAATGTTTTTCAAATAAATTTTGCACACAAGTTTCTTCAGTTTTAAATTCGACTTTTTCTACGGCAACGATAAATGATATACAATTTTATTTCTTCGCTCACCAATGGGCAGTCTTTGTAGTCTAGTGCTGTGTGAGTATGTAATGCGTTTACTTGAAATCTTATTTTTAAAGAAGTTATGTTTTGATAATTCACTGTTTGTACGCTATGTAGATGATACCCTTATAAGTGTGTCTGCAATATGTTTTTTATCTACACTAAAAATGTTGTTAATAACTATCGTCCTGAATTAAAATTCATTGTTAAAATATGTCACAACAACAGTATAGGTTTTCTCTACTGGGAGATTATCATTTGATAAAATTAAACAGTACTATCCAATTGGTACTAAAAATGCAAAAACTCCGGCAGATACGTGAATTCTCTCTCGCCTAATCCAATACAACAAAAAAAGGTATTATTCCTACACAAGTGAGGTTTTTTTATTAATTAGCAGGCATAATATGATTATTATTTACAGTTACTTAATAAAATTTTACTAGCTAACAACTATCCTCAAAAATTAATTGCTACATTCGTAAATAAGAGAAGAAATACCATAAGAATTATAAATATCATTGATCATCGGGATATAACTAATTATTTTTTCAAGCTTATCTTATTATTATTTTATATTTTTGACTTGTACAGTCATATCAAATATTATCGTAAAAAGCTTAACATGGGTCTTGTATACAGTTTTCATAATAAGAGGAATTTGACTTTTCTTCTTGGAAAGGATGTTACTGTGCCACTTGATAGAAGAACGATATTTACCACATACCACTTGCAAATTGTTACTGTTTATATGTTGATCAACCATCTAAAGTTCTAAAACTACGAATGACAAATCACAAAAGAAACCTAAACAAAAAAATGATAGATCTGTTCTATTCCAACACAGCATTCAATTTTTAAATAACTTTTATTTTAATTAAAAAATAGTTTTTGACATAAAAAAAAATCACAGGAAGCGCCAATTTTTATAACGTTACATAAACATTACCTCGAAAACTTTGCTTTACAGCCTCCTTATCTACCTTCACAATTAAAGGGAGAAGTTCTTATATTTCTTCGTCAACTTAACCCCACAAAATGTATGTAAACGCTCCTTGTCCCTCAACTACTTCTCTACAGTTTTTCACTTTAATTTATGGGCTCTCACAACCCCCTTTTATGCTCCGACAAAAACTTATAATATTTTTATGAAATGTTATTATAATTCTATTTTAGTAAAAATATGTTAGAGAAAAGTACGTATGGGGTAATTTTTTTATCCCACAGCACTTACTCACATTCTTTCACAAAAATTGAAAACGTATTGTAGAGATACACTATCATTATTATTATCACATAGTCACACCCACAGGTCCTTTATACTTTCTAAAATAACTTATAATTTTTTATGAGACTACTTTATAAAAGGGGCAAGAGGGGCTTTCTTTACCACCGCTCTTCATGAAAAAAGTTAAAATTTTTTTTAGATACCTGTTATTTTTGTATCTGTCACACCTTACGTTTACTAAACAATAACTTTTAATTGTGTTTGTTCTATTTTATCAGTTTGTGTCTATATGTAAGAATAAATTTCATACTCCATAAAAACTTTTGACACAAAGGTTGTTAACAAGAGAAAATGTCTCAATGGTCTATCGAATAACATTACGTTTTAATACTTTTATATAGTATGAAAGGCCCTAAAATTAACCAATGCACTTGCGCTTAATTACCCCCTCCATCGTACCGATGCTCTTCTCCCTCCGCTAAAGCTGGAGCCAAGTCGATATAAAGGGGCGTTTCTGCGTATTGCGGTAGTCGGTTCCAAACCATCATGGCGCACGGTTACCATCGGTCAGCACGACCTACCGGCTAACAATCGCACCCTCACTCCTCAATCAGCGATACTCAGGAGCAATCCGACTAGGAACCTTTAAGAAATAAACGATCACGGTCATTTACCAAACACGACTTCTTCTCATTTACCTCGGCCTCTCCATTCTTTCAGGTGGAACCTTGCGCAACACACTGGCGGAATCAGCAGCCACTAAGGATCTCGATACTGAGACCCTTTTCAAGTCTCTGGCAGCTACCCAGGATCTCGATGCTAGGACCCTGTTAAGGTTTCTCTACTCCGGCACACCAGAGTAAGCCTCCAGAGAGCTTCACGCTACGTCCACCGTGAAGCTACCACAGAAAAAGAAGCATTCGGAAAGGCAGTAAGACAGGCGTAATACCAGGAGGCGACAGGTTAAGCCAGCCGTAGGTCAAGCAGCGTGGTGGTTGTTCCACCCACCAACACCCACCTTTGGGAGCACCATCAGAGGGAACGTCCTACCCAAGAGGCCCTTAGTTTAAACAGGACCTCCGTGGCCTCGTCTTTGGGTGCGTGTGCTCGTCAAGAGGGCGGGGGAGCCAACAAGGAGGAGGAAGCTGACTCAACCCGTACTGCGCCCTCCTCCGTCTCACCCTCTGCACTCCGAGATCCCTCAAGGTAGACTCAAGTTACCCAGGGCATAGTTGCCCGAACTGAGGGATCCTCAGAGACTCCGTCAAGTGAGACGTAAGTTGCTTGCGAGACCTCTGACGATTTCCCGTGGGACCGTCATTTGGCCGTAGCCTGACGCTCCTCATTAACAATTGGCCCTTCTCAGGGCTATCAACAAGTTCAACGCACCAGAGACTACCTTTCCAACATAACAAAGCCAGGGAACGAGCAGCCACTAAGACAGATTCCACCAATGAACAAGGGGCAACCGCTGGGACAGGGTCAGCCATTATTAAGTATATGTAGTATTTTTAACTAACCTTACATATTTTGTTGTCCATGGTGATTTCACGCAAAAAGGGCAAAGTTGAGTTTATAATAAAAAGTTAATTCATTAAAAGTGTTGCAAAGGTTATTAAAATTCTGATAATTTAGTAGTAAGCCTTACAATTTGACATTTCTTTACTTCCAACTAAACAGTTTCTCAATAAAAGATTGTAAAATAAAAAAAAAAAAAGATATTTTAAGGTCACTAACCAATTTTAAACTAGAAATGGAAAGTTGGCACAGAGACAGCGCAAAGGGGCGTTATACCACAAGCATACATACATACTTACACACTTGAACCCTTAAGCATCCACACACATCCACATAAATATATATTAGGTTATAGTTTTAAAATAAATTATAGCTTAATGTTATGTTTGTTATATCAAAAGCGAGGTGTTAATGATTGAAGCATGTTCCTGCCATTAGCAATTTCAAGAAAAGATTATCGCGTTGTTTAACTTTTAGTTTGTTGTTTAGAAATAAGTTACTAATTATCGTAGATTTCAGCGTAAGAAAAGTTTCAGGAGTAGGATTACGTTATTAAATTAAATGATAGGCTTGGAGTAAAGGAAAAGTTATGAAAAGACAAAGACGTATAAATGAGAGTGAGTGAGATAGATAAAGTTAGCAACGATCTATACGAGCTGGTAGACCCTTAGTGTCACCTTTTAGCTAGCTCTTCAGAAGTAAATAAAATCTCTTTATGGATTTCCTTGTAGTACGTATACTTTAGCGATCTAATAGCTCTCCTACCAATCAACGTCTTCACTAACATATCAGCCTATCATAAGCCTCTCAGAATGTCCCTTCAAGGTCTAAGACCGTTGATGCCACTATTTAACTTAAGGTGAAAAGTGGACAAGAGATAAGGAAAGCAGTAAACACTTGCGTGCTAAACATATGCGACTTCACCTTGATAAGGGCCATTTTTTCAGATTCCTAGGTCTCACTTTTACTGCTTTCCTTATCTCTTGTCCACTTTTGTAACACCTGAGTTGTGTGAGATAAGGAGTGAGTGTGTGCACCTGTGTATAAGGGGTTTTTTAAATCAAAAGAGTGTACTCGTAATTTTGTGTAAGTGACTATGGTGTGTGTCCTCGTTGTCCTTTCTGTTCAACGTTCTGCAAAATAATAATGCCAAATCATAAAAGCATGAAACTAATAACAGTTACAAAATCACATTTTATAAGAAGTTTGTTTAAAAATATTACTATATTTCAATATCTTTGTTTAAATTCTAGCCCAAGCATTGGCAATTATAGGTTATATTTAAGGGTACTCTTTTACTAGTCTGACAACGTTCTGTCTAGTGGGTACAGAACAACTGGACATCTTGGACCTAGTTATGTACTTTACAAGAATACACGTGTCACTTATAAAACTAAACAACTATATATTTAAATCCATCTGATATTGCCTAGCTTAGGTTAAGAAAATAGAGTAACACTGCGACAGGGGGTAACACAATTTAGTCATTAAAAATAGAGATAAAGTATTTTAGAGAAATAACGTGAGACCAATAGAAAGAAGTGCATGAACACAGAAACATAACACAATATAATAACGTTATACCAGACAGTCCCGTCTATGAAACAAAAACTTTTTTCACAAAATTTTCCAGCTTCGAAGACTTTAACATAATTTGTTAAAGCGCAAGACCATATTTGAATGCATACGGTGAGTATGAAATCGCATTCAAACCATGTTATACCACTTTTTTGTTTAAAGGGTAAGATAAGAATTGCGAGCATCTTACACCTTTGCAGACTATAAGTATGTTTATGGACAATAATTTTGACGTGCCATTTAAGTTGACTCATGCAATCGTTGTTGTATGCAAATCTTCTAACATAATTCGTAAATAAAGTACTAAAAAGAGAAAATGAGTTAAAATCTCCAAACGCACTTGGAGTGGACCATGTATCATATTCAATCAAACACATGGATAAAGTATATGCGTGCTTCTTTGTGTTTATTTAAATGGAGAAACCAAAAATATTTCTAATATTAGATGTTTAACAACAGAATTTCCTAGCAGAATTAAATGTAACAACATAGATATGTTGAACAACATAAATTTCAAATTTATCTTGATATTGAATAAAAAATAGCTATACATAGATCTACTATTAGAACAATACAAATAAGAAAGAAAAGTAACCAGAAGTGTACCTAATGTTACCATCACTTTACATAATAATGCCGCTTATCATATCACGGCTGTAGTTTAGTGTGTAATTTTTTATCACGATGGTGCAAAATGTAACACAAAGTTAATTCTAACTTAAGATAACTTGAATTTACACAATCCTGATACAAAACAAAATCGTAAGTACTCTAGCTCCCTTACGTTAGAAAATAGTGGTATTTATTGTTACATCGACGTATAATAATCGAAAAGCTTCAGTAAATTTTTTTCTGAACCCTTAGTAGTATTCATTGAAGTAGTTGCAAGTAAAAGAGTTAACATTAAACTGGTCTGACAATTTTCACTCTCAAACATTTTTGACAGAAACACTATACAAACAGTTATTAAAAACACTTTGTAGAAGCAAAAGCAATTATTAATAGCTTATTTTATATAAAAAGCTTATGTCATAGTAGGAGTTACATGTGCTGATCAGAAAACTATTTATCTTTTAAAGAGTGCCATGCATACACGAAACGAGTGAGTTCGTACTTCTAAGATCCTAAAAGTTTTAAACTACAGAAACACTTACATATACTTAAGTGAAATAGAAGGGTTAATGAAAATTTTCGTCTTATTTCTTTTTTTTTAATCATCAAAGAATTCTCTATTTAATGCTAACTGAGCAATTGCTATGAAAGAGATACAAATAGTATTACACATCGTGACATTATCGTATACTAGTTAATCAACCAATAGAAATAAGATTAATGTTTTCTTATGGACATGTCATTATGCCAATTATTACCTGTGGATTTAAACTATACTGTTTTACAGTAAAAAAATGACAAAATTTTAATTATATTTATCCTTATAAACATAAATACAATTATTTTACAATGAGCTATCATGTATAGCTTAAATTATCAGCCCCTCTTATTGGGCTTTTTCAACAAAACACAAGTCTTCTATCACAGGTTTTTGTCAAAAAAATTAGCAGAAATATAACTATAATACCTCTTACCCTTACGATATTTAATCCAGAAATGAATTTTTAACTATACTTGCACACATTCTCCTCAACAAGAAACACGCATTTTACATAATCAGACAATTTAAGCAAATATTGTCATTGCATTAATAACATTTTTGAAGGACATAATACTATACCTTTTAGTTCTTATCATAGTCTACGAAGTGTTCACAAAAAGACCTTTTAAAAAGTGAGTACCAATACCAGACCACACTATTATTAGCTAGACACGTATCTGTAGCACTGAGTCCAATCTTAACCATTAATCCTAAGGCTCAACAGTTACTCCGAAGGAAAATTAGAAGTTTGCAGATAAACAAAGAGATAAAATACACGAGGTTTCAAACACTTCCCCCTTGAGAATAGTTCACAGCATTGGATCCATGTATAGCTATGAAAAAGTGTCACCGTTATTGTAACAGGTACGGAAAAGATTGTGCACTGTTTAAATAATTGTAAAGACAATCTCATAACCTAACAAGAACCAATGCAATTATTTCCTGCTATAACGCTTACCTAAGTTGCTTAAGTTTACTTTAAATTTTTTAAGAAATAAGGTGTGGTTAAATTGGTAAGCCTTTCATGCCATATTGAACTTTTAAACTAGATTTAAATGAGAAAATTACAAAAAATAACTAAATTTAGGCAAAGCATTCTTTTCTCATTTTTTTTAAGTATCTTGAACTTACATTTTTTTTTACCTTTAATATCCCACGTGGAATTTTTCTAACAAAATGCCACCAATCACCCACCAACAAGTAAGTCAGGCCTTGGACCCTAAAACTGTTGATCAAGAAAACCAATTAAAAGCTCGCCCTGTAGTGTTGTGAATTAACTTGTCAAAAATTTTTGGATCGATAATTATGAGTGACACTGCCTAAAAGATGCAGAGAACAACACGCAAGCAATTATCTTACTTGCCTGACTACAATGTGGCAGAAATGTGGTTATCCATTGCCACTATAAAACTTGTGTACCGAGTGTTATGACCACCTTACAAATTAAACATTAGAAAGTATAGGAACCAGGTGTATCTTCAAATATACGAACATGAAATACAAAAAGTTTCTAAAGTTCTAACACCAATGAAGAACTAAAACATCGACAAAAAACAAAAAGAAGCAACTACTACTATAACCGTAAGACAGAAAAAAACCAGACTTTTTTCCACTTATTAAAACTATTTTTCTCCCCTGAATATGCATACACTTGCTTGAAAACTTACCATAAGTAATAATACAACCTTAAAACGTAATCGTTTGCATTTGTTTATCCACGGACCATGATTTAACCTTTTAGAATTGAGTATTTGGTTCATTGAAATCATTGTTAAAAAGGTGTGAAGTGTATAACTTTCCATCACACGAGCGTTCAAAGCCAGGTACAGAAACTTATATTAATTCAGCTCTCTTCATCTACCATGTTAGGCACCTACATAAATAAGCCAATGCTCGCAATTGCTACTCAAAAAGCTTCAGAAAAAACATAGTAAGAAATGTACTACACTACAGTCCAAAATTGATTTCTATATTCACCACGTAGTATTAAGCACCTCACGCTTTAAAGTTAATCCTTATGAACTATAGAAATAGTCTTAAGAATTGCAAAGTGAAAAAAATTTAAGAACTAAATGAACAGGATCCGTCCAACACTTGCAAGTTAGAGCAAGCTGCACTAAGTACAGCAAGCATATCAAATGCCAACATTTTATACAAATTTCCTTCAGAAAAAAAGAGTTACAATGTCGTACAGTTATCTCAATCGTACAAATTTGGTGTCATGGGTCTAAGATTCTGAAAAGATTGGTGTCCGTGCCCCATTTATTATTTCCAAGGTAAAAAAGATAACACCACTGCAAGATGCCAGTTTGAGTAACCTATCTGGGTATATCATTGAATAACACGTAGAAATGTTTGTTGGCCCTCACTGTAAATCAGCTTTACCCAAATCACACTTTAATATCGTGGTCCAAAAAAAGTTTTGTTTCTTTGTTTCTGCCAGCCTACCGTTATCTTTACCTAAATCTAACTTTTCCACTAGAGTGTGATGTTTTAACGAGTAGTGTAATAATAACAAGATTAATAATAATAATAATAATAATAATAATAATAATAATAATAATAATAATTACAATAGTATTAAATAAAAAAAAAATTCTTTATCATTTGTCATTGTAGGAGAGCTTCGTGAGAACACAGTGTGTCTTGTCATACCCTTAGAACATAAAACAGTTGTTAGTGAAAAACTTACAACTTGCACATGGTATAAAAATTAAATAGTATCTTATGCTTATTAGTCGTAGAAAAATCGTATTTAAATTATACAAAAATGACATTCGTTATACATTAGCTGGCGTTATGGCGAATAAATTCACCTTACGAGGAAAATCTTAAGCGAGGAATGTCATGTCTAATGATTGATATTTATCATTAGTTACAACTACCATTTGGTATCCCTTTCCAAGCAGTTTAACCGATAAATAAAAATTTATACTTAATCAATTAGTTGCCTACTCACTTACATCTTCTGCTCCCTAACTTTACTCCTACAAAACTCAACATCTTGGATAAACTTACAAGCTGCGCCTTTTTTTAGAAATGTATTAATTGAAGGTACCTTTACTTTCTGACTTATTGCTAGTTTTGCCTATAACTACTCCTTCTATTTAGGGTTTTAATAGAAATAATTTTCTGTAATGTCAGCCTCTTTTCTAACGAAGCAGCCAACTATAAAGTAACATGCTGGTATTGGTTAAGCAGGTCATATTCTTTAAGACTCATGTATTTGTCCTTATTCTTAATGTTATATGAGAGGTTAAATCATTAAGATTCTGCTTATAATTTTATAAAACTTTTTTTGGAAAGTAAATT
Source organism: Copidosoma floridanum (assembly GCF_000648655.2). The sequence continues at coordinate 3,923,729 of NW_019384288.1, read as the reverse complement.
ACTGATGCAGTACTCAACCTACTTTACTATTTATCATGAAAAAGTCTGCTAACGTTAGATCGTTTATTATACGTGAGGGTACTGGTTAATTACTTATCTAAATGTAATTTTATCAAGTTCTGCCTCACAGAGACACACTTGCTCTCCACTTGGTGCATGCCACGTTCAAATATTCTTCTGTAAAAGTTTCGTTGCAATATAATAAGGTTTCACCTTATGCTTACAATAAACTTTTTCATAATTTAAGAGCTTAAATAAACTGTTACTCACTTGATCATGACGGGATAAGAACTGCAGAAGTAAAAAAACAAGTAAGTGTATTGTTTCCTTATCTGAGACCTCTAATTCAACAACTTTATACACCGTTTCAAACCAGCTGTCATCTTCAACTGTACTATAAGCTGTCATCTGAAAGTCTGAAAAAATTGAAATTAATTTTTGACATCATTTAACCGTACTTCCAATTGTTTTTGCAAAAAAATGAATATCACTCTTTAACATTACAAGCTGTGGTTAATAAATCAACAAAAAATATTAACACTTGAAATGAAAAAAAAATAAGAGAAAAATTGAATACTTTTAATTAATTTATCTCTTTTGAAGCAATTTCCATTTCACAATATTAATAATGTGTACTTTAAACTCTATAGAAGGATAAAGTTATAGAGCGTTTTATTTTGCTTTTTTTGTAACAAAAACCTACGATTCCGCCTCTGGAAGGTATAAACAATATTTTTACTCAGGCGGATACCCTAATTTTTTCTCCCACCATCCAACACAACATAAAATAGGTATCATTTGCATATAAGTAAATTTTTTCATTAAATTAGCAAACAGTCAATTTTACAACAAAAGTTTAAAATTATTTAAAGAATTTCTACTAGCTAACAACTATCCTTGATAAATTTTTGATTAATTTCTAAACTAAAAAATAAATACTTTAAAGAACATTTATATGATTAAGACTCGCAACACAAATAATAATAATTATTACCTAATCTTATCATTACCGTGTATTCCCTACTTGCACGGTTCTATCAAATATTATTGTAAGACGTTTCACAATGATCTTGTATACAGTTTAAACAACAAATTGAATTCGATTTTTTCACAGGGAAACGATGTAACAGAGCCACTCGATAAAAGCAATGTCGTTTACCACATACCATGTGCGAATTGCAACTGCTGTTATGTCGGTCAAACATCGAGAGCTGTAAAATTTAAAACGACAGAACATAAAAAAGACATAGAGAAAAAAAAGAAAACATTTGTATTATCACTACATACCATTAAATTTACAAATAACTTGCATTTTAACAAAATAAAAATTTTTGAAACATAACAAAATAAGAAAAAGCCCTTTTTTGAAATTTTAAGTACGAATTATCTTAATAATAATATAATTAGACAACAAGATACAAAAAAATTAAAAAATTGTTATAAGTCTCTCGTTAAGTCAGTTAGGAAAGGAGATTAACTTGACGTACATGATTTGAGTACCCCTTTCATTTATAGTATTAAGAAAACATGAACTGTACATGTACATCTCACAAGGAACTACATTACGGTTTCACATCCCTTTTGTAAGAGTCAGAGGTATGTTATACACCTCACTTAATTTGCGTTTATTAAACTTATTAAAATTTGTATTGTAAATAATTTTTATTACTCATAGATTTTTGTATCTGATAAGGGCCGGGACATTGTATAAACGGCCAAAGCGTCGTTTTATTTTTTAATAAATACAAAATTTGACAGTACCTCCACTGGACGTTTTTTAAATTATAAACTAACTGTCATTGGACGTATCATTTCAATATTTTTTACGTTAAGACTATATGTTAAAAAATGTATCAACTGTTCTCATGTCAATTAATTAGATTAGTCTAGGTTTAGTGCACAAACACATGCAAATTACGAATCGTATGCGCAGTGCCAAGCAATGCAGTCCATTAAGCCCTAGCTTTTGTCGTAAGTAATCTCTCTCTTATAATTAAGGTGATAATGTATGATAGACAAAAACTGTATTTCTCAATACTTATCATGACACTTGCAACACTACCTTTTATTATTCCTAACATAGTAGCAGAACTTAAAATTTTTTTTTAATCTCTTACACGATGCTTCGGTGGTCCATAAGAATTAGCCAAAGACAAGGTTGAGATAAAAATATTATTTAAAGAAACGAAAATTTAAGTAATTAAGTGCAAGCAATCACAAATTGTATAAATGCTAATTGATTGGTTAAAAAAAGTATCACATTAAGAAACCAGTACAGTGCTAAAAAGTAAGTGTTGCATCTGAAATGTATAAATGACAAGTGAATAAGAAAACGTGATTGCAGGCAGAGATATTAAATGTTAAAGACAATTTCGTAAAACTAACAAGAGGAGTACTAATGTTACAGAAAAGTCTAAAGTAGGCAAGCGAATAAGTAAAAAAACAAAATAGCTAACTGAGCAAGAATTCATGAAATCGTGATTCCTGTATTTGACCGAAAAAAATTCTGTAGTGGTAAACTCGGATCTATGATGTAGAAATACTATAAAAAAATGTGAGCAACAAACTCACAGAGAAAGAGCTACAAAAATCACAAAAGTCATATGGAATGAAACTGATTCCCAAACAAAAGTGATTATTGCAAGTAGAGTGTTAACTAGATATTCTTTAATACGTAAAAGAAGGCCAGAAAGAATACAAGAAGATGCAGTAATTAAAAAAGTAAGGTTGAAAAACTATTAAAATATAACAAGATTTTTTGCCAAATATAAACAAACAGTAATAAAATTCCAGGCAGCTGAAGAAAAAATAACTTAGGCCAAAAAAATGAATACATGTTCAAAGAATTTCCAGCAAACTATAGCTACATAAAAAACTGTACAGATTTTTTGCCAGAAGAACAAAAACTTGTGGAATTTGTAAAATTAATAACCAAAGAAAATGATCAGACAAAGTGAAGTGTTAAAAATACAAGCAAAAATTAATTTAGTACATTTTTTACAAAAATAAACGAATAGTGTAATCAAATAGATGTCTTAGTAGCAAAGCAAAATAATATTATCAAGGCTATTCGGAATATCAACAAAAAGCCAAAGGCAGATACATACAGCAAGAAAAACGAAGAAACAGTGGGTACAGCATAGGCTGAAGTACATTTAGAGAAAATGGCAGACTGAGAATAGCAATAACAATAGTAAGACTTGTCAGGAACGTAAAGTAATGCAACTTGAGTATAAAAAGCAATAAGACAGTTTTTTTAAGGGTAAGTACATAAGCACACGATCAGTAAGAGCTTATCAAGGAGTAAGAATAAAAACTCCAAAGACTCCAGATGTTGGTTTGAGCAATGTTTCGTTGGTCTTAATGTCAACCTCATCAGGCTTAGTCTTTATTGTTATAAAAATGGATACAGACTCATGTAAGAAATCATGGATGTAACTAAGAGCAGAAGTACATGTTCAACAAACAACGTAACGACAAGAAAGTAACTGTGATAGCTACAAAATAAAATTGGTTATTAGACCGTTGCAGTACTGACTATGTTATGGTAAACACGTGTTAATTTTTTGGTGAACTTGTTAATTCCAACAAATGTTAAAAGCCAATATGCCTGATGGAGAAAATGTATTAGCTAGAAAAATAAAAAAAAATACAAGTTTGTTTCAATATTGAGTCGCATAAGTTATATATTGGTTAAAATAAAGTTCATCTTATACCAAAAACAAGAACAAATATTTTAAGGACTTCTAAGATTGTGAGACATTATAAAATTGTAGTGTTCGATAATAGAGAAAGGATGTTCATGAAATAAATTGACAAACTTATAGCAATTGCAGAACTTAAAAATTCGTCATTTTATACGGTAAGTAATTCTCGTAACCTTAATGAGAAATTTGCTTATTGTACTGATAAAAAAACAGTAATAAACTAAATAATGATAATTTAACTAAAAATAACAAATATTGTTGGAAATTAGGCATAATACATTTGAGATGTTTGACTTATTAGTAACTAGGAAATTGATTGAAAACAAAATCATTAACGGTGTAACAGACAGATAATAGAATGTTGTCATAAAATGTTTAAACTATTTTTAAAGTTAAATAACATACAATCTATTCGAAAACTGTAAGAAAAAGCCCAAGAAAATATTAGAAGTTATTCGTACAAATTCAATAAGGCCAAATTGTATGTTTAGTATTGATAGAGACGAATTTGCTCTAACATTTATTGATGAATCTAGTTAATGTACAAGAATCTATTGTCTAGAAAATAAGTTAGAAGCTACACTTTTTTGTAATAATTATGTAAATAAAGTAAAAAGAAATTAAACAATTGGCTTAAAAGGCTACAAAGCACAAATGGGAAAAAAAACTTAGAGAAAGAAATTCTCTTTTGTATAAAATTAAAGCGAATTAAACTATTTCCGTGTTCACCTGACACCCACAAACTGAATAGTAACGCTTTAAGGTACAGCTTATCTGCAATGTATATAAGTAGGCATTTAATGCGATAAGTTAATAAAAATTTAATAGCTCAAAGTAATGAAAATAGTAGCTTATTATACAATTAAACAAGGGCCAAAAAATTAAAAAAAAGACATATCAAATAACTTGTGGCCTGAATTCCAGCATATAAAAATATAAATTAAATAAAAGAACCGCATTTCTAAGTAATCCAGAGATAAAAAAAAAGCAATAGGATGATACAGGGAAGTTAAAAATGTTAGTTACTAATGCAAATTTGCTTGTGAAATACTACTAAGTAATAAAGAAATAGAAATGGTCCAAGTTCTTAAAGTGAAGCTTCTTTAGGCTCGCTTTATATGGAGGGTTAATCCATGAATCGAGCGAGTGAGCGAGCGAACGCTGCCATTCACATAAATATCTATATATATCATCTGTATGTTTACCAGCCAGCACTGACTGCGCTACAGGCCGGGGGTCTTGTACCTGTCTCTTTTCCTCTCTCACCTTTGTTTTCGCATGCGCACATTAGTGCGCCGAAATTACTCTATCTATATGCGTGATATAGCTTCTCTCTATAGAGCATCTCTATCTACACACACACATACACACACGCACGCACACACACACGCGCGCGCTCGCACACACATACATATATATACATACATACACACACATGATAACATTGTATCTATTCATCATGATGACATTAATGACATGTATAAGAGAAACAGTTTATCTAAATGACCACCCATCCAAGTACTAATTACGCCAAATAATGCTTAACAGTGCTGCGTCAAAGATCAGTGAAACTACAACTCTATCATTGCGCCACCGCCACCACCTCTATGTGTAGAGTAGGTACATTTACTGCTGCATGGTAGAAATTCTAACGTGGCTGTAATACAGACTAAACTGGGCCCTTGTTACAGCTAAGGTACAATCAGGTGAATAGTGTCTGACATAAAACGTCACTTGATCTCTACGGAGTCTTAAAAAAAAACAGTGAAAGTCGTTCTTTGTTCCCAATAATATTTTTCTATAACTATATGTATGTAATAAAAATGTTCATTAAATCTTAAATATGTTTAATGTCGCAACTTAACTGTTAAAAACAAGAGAAAACGCTTTATCTCGTAAGGAAAACAAAATTTGCCAAAAATAATAATTTTTACGGGTTTTTTAAAGAAGATCTACATGATCAAGGTGCAAAAATATATGAGGGTTTGACCCTGAACAAACTTTACCTTAGTTTTTAATTTTTCGACTGTATTTTGTAAATAACAAGTCAAAAAAGTTTTTATATTTAATATGGTATGGTTGGGAAACTAATACGAATGTTGACAGAATCTTCAAAAAATTTTTGTTATAACATAACCTCCAAAAATTAGAGAAACATTCGTATCTTGAAAAGAAAGCCAGATAGGCCAATAATCATTGCACGTATGAAAAATAATTATTTAGGTGCAAAATTATGTTGCACATGCTCATACTAATAATCGTGATAATTTTAAAATTAATGTGTCATATCTCATAGGCGAACTTACAACCTTCAAATTGTACCCATAAATTAATTTATTTTCTGTTCTTTACAATGTTTTATAAGAAAAGTAGTCACGTGGCCAGGAGCGGCGTTGGCTCAGTGGTAAGTGTGCTTGTTACTGATACAACGCAGTTCTAGGGGTCGTGGGTTCGATTCCGGGTGAATGCAGATTTTTTCAAAAACTGTTTTCATCGGAAAAAGTTCCTATGAAACCCCGGCTGTTTTGGGGGCGGGTTTTTCCGTGGAATTTTCCTTCAGAGTAATTCCAGGGTTTTTTCCTTGCCCCACAGGTCTTCGGACCTGGGTAAATGCGAAACAGTGTTAGGGCTATAGGTAAGGATTAGCGGACCCGATGCCAGGCGTCGGGCAGGGATCGCTGGCCTTACCGGCGAGGAGTGGCCCCTGAAACAACGGGGCTTCTCCGGAGATGCTAATTAGCCTGGATCCGATGCTTCGGCAGAGAGCGCCGGCTTAACCGGTGAGAAGTGGACGTCCTGGAATAATGGAGTCTTTTCCGGGGAAAGGCTACACAGTGGTGAGTGGACCCGATGCACCATCGGTGCAGAGAGTGTCAGCTTAACTGGCAAGGTGTTCCACCGGAGATACTCACACTGTGCCCATGGATTCAGGTAGGAGGCGAGGAAAAAGGTTTAAAGATGGGTGTGGCAATACACCCCCACACATAGGTGGTGAGTGGGTGGCCCCCGCGACTGGGCCAAGTAGGCTGTTGTGGTAACCCGGTATAAAAAAAAAAAAAAAAAAAAAAAAAAAAAAAAAATTGTCACGTGGCCAACACCTAAATTTTTTTATTAATATTAGTAGAAATTAGTTGAGCACGGGTGAAATTAAATATGATAGTATCAATTATTATACAAAGCGAATTAAATAAAAAATTACAATTTTACAACGAAAAACAGCTATGTCTATTGTTTTTCCTCATCTTACTGAAATTGAGTGGATAATTTTACTTCTATGGAGGCCAAAGTTTAAAAAAGTTATTATTTCCTGGATACAAAGACTTTAACAAAACTTTACTGTATACATATAATGTCATATTAAATGCACAAATATTAATTTTAAATAAAAGGAATTTTTGTCCCACGTAATAAGACAAAAGTACGTTTTGCCCGTGTAGTACCTACAGTGAAAATTTTGGTTTTATTCTGCATTACATGACTAACAATTTGTAACTGTATGACATGTATCATAGCAAACATGGAAGTACTTAGAATGCGAATCAAAACTTAAGCAGTATATAAAGGCTTATGCATTCTATGCACGTGCGTGCTCAAATACGTAAAAACATTAAAATTCGTACTATTTTCATATGGGAGTCTTCAAGATCTATTGAAATCAGATGTACTATAATTTTGTCAGATTTTTATTATACCAAGTTTAATAACATTCAAGTTATAAGTTTTCTTTCTTCTAGAGGTCCCAAGGCCCTTACCGTGTGTTAACTTATTAATTATTGATTTATTATTAATTTATCATGTGCATAGGAGACTTTGCTTAAGTCATAAGACTTGTACTTTTGAAAGGTTACTTTTGTTTAAGTGAAAATTTAATTTAACTTTATTCTAAAGAACTTTTGATTTTTAGTTCGAATAACATCTATAGCTTCTGCAACTCAGCCAAAGTTTCTGTAAATTGAGTCTTACATTTTCACTAGATAATAGATGATGGGGAAAAGACTATATAGTATTTTATATTCTCATGTCATTAAAACATGAATAGACGTGTAAAATGTTTTTATTACAATCTTATGTTTAATTAACAGCAATGGTTTAAACAAAATAAGTAGATTTTCAAATGACATACCACCAAGTAAATGCGTTAAATATAATATCACTCTGAGCTAATATACTAACTGATATTTACTTAATGGTGCTTAAAAAAAATTTCTAACAGCAATGGTATTGGCTTTGATCAGGCAGTGAGCTAAAGAGTTCAAATAACAGTATGCAAAGACATGCAATGTTTTAGGTAGTTTTGTATTGAAATCTCGTTGTTGTTCAACAGCAATAACTTTCAAAGAAAAGTGGATGTTTAAATGATAAAAATCCAAGTTAAAACACTCTAAACAAAGATCAAAGCCCACTGATTTAATCTGCTATGTTTGATTTACTCTTTAATGCATGGAAAAGTGATTCTGAAAGATCTAAGCTTCACTGCTTACCAGATTGAGAGTACTGGATATAAGACAACAATTTAACTGATCTCTTTATTAGCAGAACATGCAAGATCATATGTAATTATTTAGTGTAAATCTTATTGTAAATTAACAACAGCAGTTAAGATAAGACTAATTGACGTAAAATAATAAAATTTTAAAAGAATTGTTAAAAAATGCAGATGTAAGTGGTGATAGGTAAGTGGGTAGATCCACCAAAGTAAGTTGATCTACCACGTTTTTCTTACCTTTTTATATTTAAAAAACGATTCTAAAAGATTTAGTCTAAGCTTTTGACCAGATTAAAAGTGACAGAGACGAAGAAACAGTATACTACATTCTTAGTTGTATGCAAGCTTCTGATTTAATTCTTTTTATGAATAAATAATAACTCTTTTAGCTCCGTCACTTATTACCTAATAGTTAAAAGCCATGACAAGATTAGCTACCTAAGCAAAAACCTTCAGAAAAGTTTGTCGAAGGATAGGTAAACAAAAGAATTCGAAAGCATGTCCCTAAAATGTCTTTTGAACCCTATTCATAATTTACTTCCATACCATCGGTTATTAAAGAAGCATATCAAATGCTGCAAGACTAGCTTAAAATAAACTATTTACTTGACGTTATACAGGTTATAATCAAGATGTGAAATAGTTCTGGTTGCATAAAAAACTACTAAGTTTTTTTCCTACTGAATAAAGTAATTTAATGTTTTTTAATATTATGTAATCAATCTGACTCAAAATACATACAGTCACTAGGACTAAGTAGAAAATAACAACAAATAGACTTAGGACCATGATATTGATTATATGATCCAGCAGTCCAGCTGCATAAAAAAAATGAGCTTCAAAGGTATTGAACTTTTATGAAGTGCAAGATCAGCTGCTTGGCTGACAGTAAAAAATGCTCTATACCTACATATATGGGGCAATCTCTGTTAATTCCGCCATTCCCCTTGCAGTTCTCAAGATAAATAAACCCACGATACCTCTAAACTTTCGTTGAACTTTTTTTTTCACGCCATATGGTGTTTTGCGGTTTTTAAAAGTCAGAGCTTAAATGGCGAAAAAATAGAGCATGCTATTGTCTTCATTTTTATTCTAAATTTCTTTAAAAACACCGTGTAAAATACGTTTTATCGAATGTCTAAGATTTTTCATAGTTATGTATCACAAAGACGTTGCAATTATATTTATTAAGCTACCGCACTCTGCAGATTTAACCTAAAATTCTAAGTCTTCTTAGCTCTGGTAACTATAAAATAATAATAGTACGAAGTGGTACCCAATAGCAGTACTTGTACACAGTGAAAGAAAGCTTGCACTTATCAAAACCAAACAGAAGATTACATAAGATAATCTCTTATGTTCAATCCTAATTAGAGCAAGATTTCTAGTAAAATTCTTAAGATAACATACAAGTCAAACACGAAAAGAATAATTTAGTGGTAATGACACACCCCACTGTCACTAGAATTTAAAGAGAGAAGCACAAATTGCAAACATTACCAACTTTTAATACACGCGCGCCACATGCATGCACACACGTACATTCACACACACGCACGCGCACGAATACGCACATACATGTATATAAGAAATTCTCTGTTAACCAAATCACCCCCTTCGAATTCTAATTTTCAAGATAAATAAACACGCCTGGGCTGAAATTTTCGTCAAACCTTATAGTTTGTCATATACCACTGCATGGTGTCTTGCGTTCTTGCAAATGTCAGATCATACAATTTATTAAATGTATAAGGATTTTCATAGTTGTGTAACATTATTACATTGCAATCACATATACTGAGCTGTGGGATTGGGACCCTGCAGACATAACGTAAAATTTGTGACTTGAAGGTCACTTTAAAAATAAATAGACAAAGTACACTACACCCAAAAAACTTCGCACCTTTGCGCTTCTAACGTCCGTTAATGAAATTTTAAAGTCAAGTTGACCTTAAGAAGTTTGGATCGTAATCAATTCATGAGCCATTTTTTCAGAAACAAAAGCCCCCATTTCAAATTCCACAGTTAAAAATAGATGCACTTGGGCTTAAAATCACAGATGATCAATTTTCTACGCGATAGTGACGTGTGTTTTTTGCAATTATTAATATGTTGAATCAATAATGGTAGTTACAAAAACTAACCAATTATAAAAGTCTATGGACTACCAGAGACTACTACATAGCTCGTTGATGGTATACTGGACATAATGTTTCCAGCCCACCTAGTACACATGATCAGGTAAATGTCTAGTTCACTCATGGCAAAAGTACTTACGGTACAATAGATGTGAACTTCTAAGAAGTAGATTGTAAAAAACGTCTCTTTGAAGTATTACATGATTTAATACTAAAACAAAAAGCTCTCTATACATAGTCTATATATAAGTCTATATAACTGTTTGATTATGACAATAATTACTTTACAAAATTAAAAAAAAATAATAATAATTTAATAATGCTCATTCTGTTTGTAATATCTTAAGAAGGCATAGGTGTGTTTCATGTTTCAATAAAAGCATGATGATGAAAACTTATGTTAGGTGTGCGGATGTATGGGTATGGGCTCAAAAATAAAAAATGGACACTATCACTTTTATTGTAAAGTACAATCACGTTTATTCTCACTATCTAAAGTATATGCTTTATTTAGTTATTACATTTACAAGGAACAATCGTAAGCTAAATAGAAAAGCCAAGATCAAATTAAATACAAAGAAGCAAGGACAGAGAGTGCGTACCGACTAACTGACTTCCTGAGGAGAAGAAATGCATAGTTCCAGCATCTCGACCTCTCGCTCTACACATGTGCTAAAATTTAGTTACGAGTGTCAAATATATCTCATACTCCCTTACGTTCGTTTTCAAATTTGACAAAATAATAAGGAAATGAAGTGACAAAAAAAAGTTTACATATTGAGAACTGGTTTGAGTGAATAAGTAGTTGAAAATAGAGATTATATTGGCTTCTAGATCACTTATTCGATTGATTGCGACGAGTAAAAAATACACACAAAAATACTAATTTGCATGTCTATTGTCATAATTGAATCAGTCCTAATTTATGAACTATACTATCTTAAATTTAAATTTTATTATCATGCAAGTAACATCTTATTATTATTCAAAATTTCTTGTGTTAGTCTTTCATGCAGTTTAAACAGCAGGGTTTTTTTCAAGATATCTACCAGTTGTTCCGTGGATAAATCCATTGAACAGTTATTTTTTCTCTAGCTACACATTCCTTAATGTAGTGAGCTTTAAATTCAATCATGTGTCTCAATCTTTTATAACCATCTATCTTAGCACTTCTTCCGGCAGCTTTGTTGTCACATCAAAGGTCTGCAGACAACAGAGTAAGTGACAACAGTTGGCTTATTGAGTATTCCAGTCCTATTAATTCCTGACTTGCATGAGATATCGCCACGTATTCCGCCTCGCTGGTTAAGGTTGCAACTAAATTCCGTTTTCTGATCTTCCAAGTAACTAGATCGCCATGCAACCTCATAAGGTAGTTACCTGTTGTGATTGAGCTTTTAAAATCTGCTAAACTTGCATCTAAATAGGCTTCCATACTATCTTTGCAGCCTCTGTAGGTTAGTCTTGAGGTTTTTATGTTTTGAAGATATTAAAAGACTCATTTGACCTTTCTCCAATCTTCTTAAGTGGAGCAGATTTGATGTCTTCTTAGAACATTAAAAGAATACGAGATATCTAACCTGGTTGTGTCAGCCAGATATAGCAAACTTCGAACTGCCTCTCTGTAAGGTATATTTTTCTTGGTTCTTGTTTTGCTCAGCTTACACGCATCTTCCGATTCTTTTTCTTTTTTAAAGCAAAGCTTTTTACAGGGCGTTCTACAGCTGGGAGTGAGCTGTCAAAAAGTCACAGGTTTAGAACGACAGACATGCTTCCCATACTGCGCTCAGTAACGCAATAGCAGGACACGTGTATTAATATATACAGCTGCTGTGCTGCTGCTGTTGCTGCTGTGGCTGCTGCTGCTAAAGTATTTGAAGTTAGTCGTACGAGTTCAAAAGCGGTCGAGTTTTGCCGTCTCAAACGCCTTCTCTGATCACTTACCAACTTCGTATTTGTATTACTTTACGCAGCTTACATCGTACTGTAGACTTTTTTTTATTATAATGCTTTATGACTGACTCTCTTATAGAGGCACTATTTGGGGCACTTAGCACTTAAGATTGTGAAGAAATTGAAATGAGATTAGAAGGAGGAAGGGTTTTAACAATCGCTCCATATTTACCCATGACAATTATCATGTGGACCAGGAAAACCCTGTGACATATCCTGTAGGAAAAACCTTATCCTGAACAGCCCAGTGTATCTGCCTCATTTCTGACCTGGTCTTCAGGCTCCAGACTTAGACTGTGGGGCAGAATTTTGGCATACCTCTCGCTCACGATGTCAAAAAGACAAAAAAACAGTCAATTAATCCACGAAGCCGATAGCAGATGTAAAATGGCAAGACTTGAACGGTCACTATCTAAGTTCTAACCGCGCCGAACGCTGCTTAACCTCGGTGATCGATGGGACTGCAACTCTACCACTGAGCCATTGTGTCGGTTGTCCTGTATACGTGTGCGGCTACATACTTCATGTACATTATTAACATATGTGTGGGTGTGTACATTGCACACACACACGCATATTAAAAAGTTTCAATTAAGATTAATTACAGATTCGCAGATTTCTACCACCAAATTAGAGAAAATTATTGATGTAGTTTTTGCAAGACATGTAGATAACGCTACATCGATAGTGTATGCATTATATTTCAGTTATCATAAATCTTTATTATAAGTTTTTGAAGTAGATAATCATACGAATACGCATGAGTGTTCAACTATAGTTAGAACCAGTCAAATGTGGATTAAGAAAGAGCCGAAGTACTGTAAACTGTGCCAAACGTACTCAATAGTTTTTTTTACAGTACCAGCATAAAAATTTTATCATTTATCAGTTGATTTTGAAGTATATATTAATACCAATTATGTCTATACTTCGTGTATACTGCTATACTCTGTCCAAATAAATACTTTTTTCTTACCTATATTTATTTTTTCATTTTTTTTTTAACTTTACTAATTTTTTATTTTATTGTTATTTATTTTCTTTTCGCAAACAATGTGTACTTACATATTTGACATTATATTGTTAGATAGTTGTTTGAGAAATATATGTGTGTATGAGTTGTAGGTTGGTTAGTGTGTGGGCGCTCAGGGATGCTTATATTTATGTGTGTGTCTACAGACATTATTGGTACAATTAATGACAACCAATATTTTGTTGCCACGTATATAAGGCAGCTTTGATTCTGTCAGGGGTTCAAAGACCAGTCACGCTTGGTTTTTATTTGTCGATTCAGTACTTGATTTGTCACCATTGGTGCTCTTCATGGTTTGAAATTGTTAAATACAAACCTAACTAGCATTTTGTCGATGGCTGGTACTTGCGTAAGTGGAGTTATATAATATTTTTCGTTTCTTTTTACTTTAATACCTTTAAATGTGCCAACTGCATCAAGGTCTGACATTTTAAACTCAGATTGCAGACCCATCTTTTTTTTCATTAAGTTTATCTACACAATCGCTAGCTATCATCATATTATCAACGCATAGGATCAGGACTAGAGAGTCATGTGTTTTTTTTTTTTTTTAATTTTCTCTATATATATGATCAAGGCTTGCTGCTATGTGACTGTAGTCACAAGTTGTATGCAGTCTCGTTAGATCCTTCGTTCCATATTTTCAGGCTCACCTTAAGACCATAAAGGGCTTTCTCCAGTTTACAAACTTTATCTTTCTTAAAGCTATCATTATCAAGCAGACCTTTAGTAATCATCATGTTTATCTTTCCCTTGATAGAACTATTTAGAAAGGCTGTCTTGACATCAAGTTGGCAGATCTCCAGATTCTATCTGTTGATAATTTTTTTCACTGCTCTTACAAGAGCTATCCTAGACACTAAAGCATAGGTTTCTTGCAGATCGTACTTGTTCTTACCTTTAAAACCACAAATTACTAATATGCTTAAAACGTTGTACTTCCATCTTTATCTATTTTTTTCTTTGAGACCTATCTAAGGTCTATGATGTTCTGCTTGTCTTCTTCAACATTCATGGTGAGTCTATCTACAATTTTACATACTTGGTTCTTCCGCATCGATTCCAGTTTTTGGTTAATTGCTTCAAGCCATTTATCTTGATTCAGAGCTGCACCAGTTTCTTTGTGGTTTGCAGGATCCTTGTTTTATTCAGCAATCAGGGCGTGTGTCATCCCATCTTCGACTTCAGCAATCAAACAATTGACATCACCCTAAGACGGAAGAAGTTTATATACTTAGTTTGTGTTGATAAGTTCTGCAAAATTCGTATCATTTATGTTATTAGGTTGTTCAAGGTTTTTTGAACAAGGTCTCTTTTTTTTGAGTCGACCACGATTTTTCTTAACTCCACGCTCTCCCTCCATTTGTAATAAGTCTTCAGGACTATTCTAATTAAACTTAATGAGCTGTTTGTTACGACAAGCTCTTTGTAGGAGGGAGGAACTAGATGGCTTTTAATAGATAGGAAAAGTTGAGGGTAGCTGAAATCGTCTACGAGGGTGCTGATCAGCGGTAGGGATCGAGCAGCAGCAAGCACCCTACGCTATATACTCTAGGCGTAGAAAAGTAGTGCACTTTTGCTGGAATTTCTTTTTACCTCTGGCGTTGGGTCCCACGGGTGGTTGGTGGAGCAGTGACTCGCAGCAATCAAGGAGAGTCCGTTGCCAGTGTATTTGTCAGATTCTCATTGTGGTTGAAGACCAATGCCCCATAATGCAGATGAGTCAAGCGAGAACCTGGTATTTGCTTGGATAAGGTTGGCATGAGAGGATACTTGCAAGATGTGGTCCAGAAGCCCTTCTCACATAATAAGAACTACTTTCTTACTTGCGATGTTTTTAAGAAACTAGTAGGTGCCACCTAGTGGGAGGTAGGTGCTGCTATTAAGCGCAAAGTTTAAAATTGGAGCTATGCTTTACGTTTTTCGAACCAAATTTATTTAAAACGATGAAGAGAATAAGTGGTATATATTTTAACAATAAGTCTTTAATTAAATAAGACTCTGGACGGTGACACATTTATCTTGTTTAACACTTGTTTTGTGACTGTCCTAGTTCGTTATCTTGTCTTTTTCTTAGAAATCTCTGAATACAAATGTTTCATGAAATCTTACGTCTCCACTCTCATAAAATTTGCCATATTCTGGACTTAAAAGAACGTAGTCATTGGCTGTATAACCCACCAGCACAACTCGTATACTTTGCAAGCTTAATTTGGTTCCAGTGTTCCTTTGTATCTTGATAAATGGTACGCAGCGAAATCTCATAATCAAAATTATATCTATCTTACGATTGGGTGCAAACTTTACTAAAAAAACCATCATCTTGTTAGATCTGCGTGGTATGTAATTGTAGGCATATACTGCACTACTCAAGGATAAACTTCAGATGTTGTCCCTAAGCACACAGTTATCCATGTAGGCTTAAACCTTGTCTTGCAAAGTTTGATTGAGCTGTTCTAAGAAACCATTATGCTCAGGAGTGACCAGACAGGTCAGTTGAAGGTCAGCTCCTTACTTCTAAAGATTTTCTACAATGTAACCTTTTTTTAACTCTGTGCCTTGATCAGTTTGGAGGTTGCACATTCAAGAATATCTGCGTAGGAGGTTTCGAGCGCTCGTCACTAAATTGTCCAGATAACATCCTGCTTCACTTTTTGCCATTAATAGGTATGCCATTGTCAATTCTGAGTATTTATCCATGTAAAAACCTATGAATAAATGTGTTTTAGGATAAGTGGCAGTACTAACTGGTTCCATTGTATCGGCGTAAACTGTTTTAAGTGGTTAAATTTCCCTGTCTTTTTTTAAATAAAACGGCAATCTTTTTGATTTTGAGTCTCTTCACTC
This sequence comes from Copidosoma floridanum, assembly GCF_000648655.2. The sequence goes on along the minus strand of NW_019384288.1, from coordinate 3,907,565 downwards.
TCACTAATCATAAGTTTTTTACAATTATTAAATTTTTTATCTCCAATAGTTTTCTTACATTCACTTTGTCGGGTGTTATCTACACCAGCTCTTTCAAATGCATTTTTTAAGATCCAGGGCAGTTCCTATCATTCGTGCTGACTTGCTAAGTCTTTTTGGTGTTTGCTACTGAGACATTTGTAACTATCAAACAGTCGATATTTACTTTACATTTCTTATTGTTACTTGTATTTTAGCCCTTCTACACTAGTTCTACTATTCAGTAGGGATAAGTGGCTGGACTAAACAGTCTCATTGTATTCATGTAAACTTATTCAAGTAGCTCAGTTGCCCTGTCTCTTCTGTTATTAAACGGCAGTGTTCTAATTTTGGCATTTTGGCACATCTCCCATGTTCTTATAAGATTATTAAGCGTGGTTTTATTCAGGTCTTTATTGTCCAGATACTTTTTTTGCAGTGCCTCAAGATATTTTACCAATGCATAATTAAATTTTACGTGCCAGAGTATGGTTTCGTTATTTCTTTGAAATATTCTATACTTCTCTGTAAAGAGACTCCAAGCTTATAAAATCTTATTAATTATAAGTTCTTTATAATTATTTATTTCCCTATCTTTGATAATTTTTTCAAATTTACTTTGTTAGTTGTTGTTCACACCAGCTGTTTAAGATGCATTATTTGAGGTTTTATGGCGGTTTCTATCATTAGTGCAGACTTGCTAAGCTCTCTCGGTTTTTGCTCTAAAGGCATTTTGAACTATCAAACAGTCTATAATTTCTTAACGTTTTGTATTGTTACTTTCTCTCTGGCCATCTTGAAGCAGTTCTACTCTCTAGTAGAGACTTTTGTTGACGCCAGTGATAAAAGTCTCGGTAGAACGTGGATTCAATATATCTAGTCTTGTACAATCTAGAAGGATACTCATGTCCCTCTCAGCAGAACGGAGAAGCGATAAGAAATTTTTAGCAAGCACCTGAGTTCATATAACTTTATATCTTGTTTTGGTTATTTTCACCCAAAACACACCTTTCTTCCTCTGCTCTTATGTTTGTGGAGAAATCTCTGTTCGTGTTTTAATCTGATTTTTTTAACAATCTTTGAAATTTTTAAAATTAAGTTAAGATTCAGCAAAATGTTCTGTCGTGCCAGAATCTTGTGTAAACTCAATTTTGTTATGTTTGCAACTGTTAAATAGTATTTTCTCCATGTTAATAGGGAGCAGAGTTTCTAGGATTAACAGCAAGAAAATCGCGACATGCAATAGACCTAGGAGATTCAATACTATTGGTACCTTCTTACTCTTTTGCTTCTTGTTATCAAACTTGGCTTTCCTGTTGTAACTTTTTGCATGCTGGATATAATATTTCCGTTATTTATTCTGTTTAGTATTGCTATTATTTTTATTGTTACCACAACCATTGCTGTGCTTAAAATCCCAATCGTAAGTTTTACTTGAGTTAATTTTGCACCTTTCAATGTGTTTCCATCAGTTCTAAATGAACCGTTGGCATGTGTAGCAGCAAATTAAGATTTTGACCTTTCCTCAAGCAGTCTCTTGAATAATACCCGTTGTCGTTGCACTTATAACATAGGATGCTGGCAGTAGCTACTTTTACAGAAGTTTTGGTGAAAGTAAGTCAAGTGCCTGCACCTCGGCCCAGAAATAGTCCTACCTTGACTCGCTCCTGCATTTACCAAAACTCGGCTTCCTCCAGCATCCACTATTAATCGTGGAAGTGAACATTGAGCCCCCTGGTTTAGGCTATATTGTCTCAAGTACCTTTAAGATAAGCCATCTTCGCTTTTTAATAACCCATTCAAATCTGCTGTTTTTACATCTGGAACTCCACTGATAATCGCATTGTAGAAGCTGTGTTTTTTCTCATTTTTAGAAAAACTGCAAGCCTTAATAGCTAGTAAGAAATCTCTTATCAGTTCATTAAAATATTAGAAAAATTTATTAGCACTTTTCTACTAAGGGTCAAATCTAACAAACTAAGCTTCTGTAACGTATTTGGTATAAGCTTATTTTTACGTAACTTCTTTTTATATCTTTAGTTTTTGTAATATTATCAAGGGGTTAGTAATGTAATAATTTCTGTTCTGGTAATCTAGGAACAATCTACCTAGTATAACGTTTATGGCCTGGTCTGTATGTTTTTTCATTTTTTTTTGAGTAAGGTTTATAGTGGCTTCTAATTTTGAATCCATTGCGTGAAATAGTTTCTTACTATTCAATTCAGACTGTAATTAATTTGAAAATAATCCAGTTTTAGTTGCACTATTGAGGAGATAATTGAAGCAATCTAGACTGTCTTTACTGACGATTCCTATTTTTAGACTGTCATTAGGGATACCGCGTTGAAACATTAGTGAATTATCGATGTAGTCAGGGTAAAGGTTATTAATTGCTTACATAAGTTAGGCCTCGAAGTAGATGTTGATGTTTTGTTTATCTTTTGTCTTTGATTTGTGGTTAGTTTTTGCTCACAAGCTTCATCTTGCTTTGTTGAGCAGCTCAGCACTGCTCAAACTTAGTTCGAAGTGTATCTTGGGCCTTCCTGTTGTCTTTTCTTTTTAAAAAAAGGCCTCCTAATGTTGAGAGGCAACAGCCTCAAAACTCATGGACATCTAGAACCCCTGCTAGTATATTTCTTATTTCGTTAGCTTCTTAATTTTCTTAATATCCATCTTTGAAGCTCCTGAAATATTATATCGTAAATTTATAAGGTTCTTAGTTTAGATACTTCGACCATTTGTTTTTATAAGTTCTATTTTAAGTTTACGATTTGAAAATACCATTTGTTTATGTAGGCTATTAAAGTATTTCTTTAGGCTATCTTTTCTGTTTAGTAAGTTTTTAAATTTGCTATCAATTAAAACCAAGTTTCTATTTTTTAAATCTTTAAATTTATCTTTAGGTGAGATAGCAGTAAAATTTATTTTTTATCTGTTGAATTATCAACTTTATCTCTAGATAAAGTATAAATTGACTCTATCTTTCTATGTCTTAAATATTAAATCTTTTGTTGAGATAAGGTATCAATCAAATCTTTCTTAATACCTCTTAAATCTTGAATGTTATCTTAAAATGAGGTATCTATTTAATGTATCCTTTTATGTTTGAAGTTCTTACCTGGAATACGGTGATGTTTGATGATAAATAAAGTCTTTGACCTCCTGATCCTCGAGCAGCTTCTGTACCTCTTGGGCTGAGATCTCAACGCCCTTTGGGAAGCTCGGACCACCCTGCTCGCTCTTTTCCTTCCACACACGTCCCTCCTTACCTGGCAGATCACAAGCAGCTTCCGCCATTACTATTGTTCGCACGAGAAAAAAAAATTGAAGAAAACGGAATGCAGCAAAGCAGGCAGGAAAAAGTACAGAAGCCTATAGATTTCCCACGGAAGGTAGACTAGGAAAAATGCATCCCACAAAAGTCTATAACACCCAAAGTTACGAGCGTCAAATATATTTTTGAACATATTTGAACAAAAACGATGGTAAGAAATGAAAGAAAAAAAAGATTTGTAGACAATATATGGTATGATAAACAGTATTAAGTGACATAATTTTTAAATATTTTGTAGACTATGATAAATTATTCATTGTGTTTTCATTCGTCTGCGATTTAAGATTATCATTTTGAAAACTGCAAAAAACACACGTCACTTAGTAATTTTAAGCCCAAGTAGGCCTATTTTAAACTCTAGAATTTAACATAATTGTAAAGGAATAAAGAGCTAATAAAATGACCACGATCATGACGTTTTAAAGTCACATTGACCCTAAAATTCCATTTATAAATGTCAGAAGTGTAAAGGTTCAAATTTTTTTGGCTATGCTTTATTTTGTCTATTTAATATCAAAGTAACCTTAAAATAACTACTTTTAGATTATGTTTGCTGGGTGCCATAGCTTAATACGTGTAATTGCAATGTTTTCATGTGACCTAACTATTAAGACTCTTGAATATTTGATAAAATGTATTTTGCATTATGTTTTGTTGAGAAGTTGAGAAAAAAGTTAGAAAAAGACATGTTTTTCTTTTCTTTGCAAAAATTATCTAAAGTTTCTAGAGCGAAGATTTTTATAGCGAGTAACGATAGGACATATGCTTTCCGTGTATAAGGACCATCTATTCATCTATTTCATCTATTCATCGGATTGTTATAATAACGCTGAGTATAATATCTTACAAGTCTATCTCTAATTTCTGCACCCAGAACCAGGTAATCTAGATTAAGATTTCTTTAATATTTTCTCACTTGTTCTTCCGATAATGCCTCCACTCTCCGTTTAATGGCTTGTTCATCTGTTACAGGATCTAAAGATAATAATTCATCTTTTAATTCAAAACTCGTATTCAAACCAAGGTTCAAATTGCTATTATTAAATCCCATTATGAGCTACCTTGTATACTCTAGGAGCAAAATATATTAAATGAATGTTAACAGAGAGAAGAAAAAAAACTAATCGAATAGAGAGGGAAAGAGAGAAAAAAAAGTAAAATTTAGTAATGGTTTAAAAAGAAAAATACAAATAAAAGATAGTTTCAGTATTAGGAGAAAAACTTGATGGTGAGAAAGAAAGAGTAAATGTGTGTTGGAAACAGGGGAGGAAGAGAAAGAGACAACGCGAAGAAAAAAAATTTTTTTTTTTTTTTCGTTCATAACTATAGATCGAGGAAGAAAGACAGAAAAAAAATGAGTTTTATATTCTAAGGGGCATAGCAGTAGGGACTGTTGGTAGCAATTATAGCTATCGTGTTAATATACTCGTAAGTATAAATGATGAAAAAAAATCTTATAGCATGAATAGAATCGTTAAAAAAAATTTTAAATAATGGTAATATGGAAGCTGGAATTGATTGAGGTATGCACTGTTGTACATGTAATCTGCGTATATTGTTAGTATGTATAATATTTAAAAAAACGTGTGATACAGTAGCAGCGTTTTGGTATGGCCCCGGGAGTACCAAGAAAGTAGTCATCCCGCTTCTCTTCACTGAATCCTTTAACGCGGAGAGAACAGTGTCGAGCACCGTTTGTAACGTGTTAGCCAGAGATTGCGGCTAACGTGTATGATCATTACTTTTGTTTACTAAAGGACTTTTTATCGTGATGTTATTCGGGAGAAGATCAGGTCTTATATGTAAGGGGCAGCGCTGGATGTAGCAACAGGTAGTATCGTATAGCTAGCAAATCTGAATAGCCCTTTTTTTATGTATCAGGAAATATTTCTTAATACTATACACACTGAGGCACTATCCTGTTGCAGCTGCACTTAGTGCTAAACAAAGCAAATTGAAACACAAGACTATGTATAAATAATAAAGGTTTATGTATCTACATCAGTAATAGCTACATTAGTTACAACTTCGACGCTGCACACCAGAAAGGTGACGGCTCGTCCGTCGTGGCTTGCTGTATTGATACGCCAAACTTGGCATCTTAGTTTGATGCTATAATTATCATAGGGAACTTGTACTCACTCTATAGTAGCAAGGGTAGAATAATTGGGACGACCCAAGAAATATTGTGACGTGGCAAATCAAAAGTATACACGAGTACGCACAAAACCCTTGACACTGACGGTAAATGGCAAGAGTCTCGTAGTTAGCTCGTAGNTGGTTATATATATATATATATATAGTCAGCATGAAGTGCTATGTATATATATATATCCCTAAATTGTGTAGTTGTATTAACGAAAGTGAGTCTCAGCCACCCTCGGTCCCCCCCACTGCCCCTCAGCTCCCCCTCGATTTACACAGTTATTTGATTGTTTCAACGTCATTTTTAATCAAATTATAATTGAGTGAGCTCCCCACCACTCCCCCCCAGCTTCCCCTCCACTTCACCCTCTTTCTCCCCCGAATGAAATACTCATTTATCTAATGTTTTACCATTATAAATGTTAAAAAATATACGCAATTTAGTACCTTCGTGGTACCTCATTTTTAGGGTCTTTTTAAGTCACTGATCATGGATCTTCCTCTGTCTATTCGCTTCCCCTTACTTACTATGTGTCTCCGAACTACCATTATTCGTTTAACTTAAATGAACTTTTACATTTCAAATCTCTTGCTGGTCCATGTCTACTTTACCCAAGTATGAAATTCTTGATTACTTAAGGACTTCGTCTATTTAGTTATACCTCCTTCTGAATTCTGTCTTTTACTAATATACACAATTAAGCTTTCAAAACAATAATTTATTCTGTTAGCTTAATGTTGTGACATTTTATGTGTCATTTTAACCCATCTGTTCTTTTAAAACCCTTTCCACATTTTTCACATATTTGTTTTTCATGGTTTTTATGAATTAACATACGTCTGTTTTAATGTGACGATCTTCAAAGTTACATATTTTTNTTTTTCATTTTTTTTGGTATCGAAAATGATTTCATTTCTTTTTCTCCACTACCTAATAATAATTTAGAATATGTTTTTTCATTTGAACGAATATTGATATTAAGCTTTAGAACACGAAACGACGACCAAAAATATGATAATTTAATAATTTGTTGTATAATCGTCCTCCTATTACTTTTTTGTTTTGACTGCAAGAATCTGTTTAAAATCACTTTTCAAAACTAATAATGTATCATTAAAATAAATAATAGTATTACATAAATCACGTAAAGTTCTTTGACCTATTTTGAAGGCTTTTTTTGGAATCATAGTTACCTCGTCCCATAATATTATATAAACTTTCTTTTAATTTCTATTCAGATTCAAATTACATGAGCAAACTACCTCATTGTTTAGGTCTAATGGTAAACGAAACGTTTTATAACTGGTCATTCATTTTAGGAGTCATATTAATGATACATGAGTCCATGCCATGGACAAAAATTTTTTTCCACGAAAAATTAAATAACAAATTAACATTTCTTATAAAACTGTTTTCTCTGACTCTCATGGGCCATCATTAAAAAAAAAACATATCTGTTTGTTCACATAAAGTTTCGAAAGTCGAAATTTGATCTTAGTTTAAGTCATTATACATTGAATTAAACAGAATAATACAAAAAACCATTACTTTGATGATACTATCTTTTCTTGCATCGTTTTTTATTGGTGTGGGTTAGTTAAAATTTTCACATTATTTGTCATCTAACTGAGAAATTTTATTTAGATAATAAAGTACATAGTTTAAAAAATTCACCATAAAATCTTTCGTAAATTGATTTTTATATGTATTTTAAATTTTATCTCCTTGGATATTTTCTGAAATTAGAAACCAAGCAAAAAATTGTCATAACTGATACAACAACATAACAAAACTGGCTTCTTGAAAAAATTTATCTATTCGGCTTAAATGTTCGATTAAACTCATTGCTATTACAGTATCTTAAAATGGTGAACATATGATCTTATTAAATGTTTAAAAGTCTTTAAATAATCTTGATCAGTTCACTTTATTTAGTACTAATTAAAAAAAAACCCTTTCATAATTTTTCAGATATTTCATGCTCAATTTCCCTATTGGTGTATTTAATTTTGTATGCCATGTTTTTAATCCACAAATTCTACAGATATCTCGTCATTAAATTGAATTTCAGTATTTTAATATTTTTTTATTAAATCAAGGTAAAAAGTTTTGAGAAAAATCATAGTATATTCTTTTCATCTATTATAAGTATGTTGAGGATATTTTTCGTTTTTTTCCCAGTAGTAACCTTGATAAATATTTTGAAAAGTTTTTGAGCCTTTAATACTTAACAAATGTACAAGCAAGACATTATTATATTGCCGTAATGGACAAAAAGAAATACATATTAAACTTGAATGTGTTTACAAACCTTATATCTTACAGTATACATGCGTTTTCTATATGCATGTAAAAAATTTTTTCTTACTGAGGGACGCCAAGACCTACACGACGGTTCTTTTTCATTTGTTTTGGTAAATGCAACCTTTTTATGTACTACGATCAAATACTGCCATTACGTATCACTTAGTACTTCTATTATCGAATTTTCAGTGTAAGTCCTAAGATTTTTATTAAATAACGGTATTTTTTTAATGTTAAAAAGCACAAACTTACTTTCAAGTTGCTTCATCGTAATCAGCAAAATAAGTAACGTACTATAGCAAAAAGTCAGGTCGAAAAGTTTTCAGATGATTTCAGGGCTTTGTTCATTAGTTTATTGTAGCATTGTTACGCAATACTTTTAAACACAAAACTTAAAGTCTGTATGAATACATCGATGAAGTTAACCAAATTTGTATAAATTAGTACATATGTTGTGATGTGTCATGCTTTACCCGCTTTGCAATTGGTAACAAGACACGGCACATAATAATTTTATCCACAAGACCAAAGAAATAGGAGGATAGTTTGCACTTAAACTTAAATCAGTGAAAGACACCTTTATTTTTACATACAATTACTGTTTTTGTTTAGCGTCCTCCTCTGTATTCAATGCACGGATTCTATAAAAAAGACTACATTTCCTAACTATCTGACCTGGCCGGACTTTATACAGCCTTAGCCTTTCAGGTGCAGGTTCAGCAGTTGCTGCTCGGCACAATGCTTTCACGCAGTGAGGACGGGATACAAAAAAAATAGGCCTACCGTTCCTACTTCTGCAGGGGTATTCAATGTAGCACTAGCCTCAGGCACCGGAAAGTCCGATCGGCAGGCGTCGGCACTTGGACCTAACTATCCTTAGTAGCGTGCGTGAGAAAGTTGTTGCAGTGGCCCAGCTCGTCAACAGGTAGCCGTTGTCGCATCTCGTGTTGTCGCCAGGTCCAATGAAACACTCTTATAACAGTTCACACACACACCTGTAGAAACGCACGATGGGTGTATTTTCCCTTAGATCACACGTCCCTACGGCAAGCAGACAAAAGCAAGAGTGCCTCTCCTTCCGTTTCGCCGATTCATGCTGCCTCGGTACCTTAGTAACTTACACAGGTGTGCACTGATACGCACACATACCAGCTGGTACCTACAGTCAAGAACTGGCCATGCTGCCCACAGTAGAGATAGGTGTTGGTGGATTAGTCTGGGATTAGGTAGAGTTAGTGCGCATCGTGCGACCTCTGCTCTTGTTTGCTATCGCTAAGCACATGCTTTTCCTGTGACGTTGGCTTGCCACATCACAATGTTCATAGTGACACTATTATATAAGCACTCTAATGTTTATCTATGCCCTTTTTAATAAGAAAAATACGAAAGATTTATATTTAAAATTCTCGTATTCTTAGTTTCAAAAAAAGTTTTTATGTAAAAAGTAAAAAAAAAAGTATCTTTCCTAGATGAAGATTAAACGCACAACTTTCTGTTAACCAGACAGCTGCTCTACCACTTGAGCTAGAGAGAAGTCGCACATTTACACGCATTGTAAGTTAAGATGAGTTTTCATTTGTAATTTAAAGCTGTTTTTTACTTTAAGCTCAATTTGAATAGTTATATTAAAAAAATATTCTACTTCTTTTACACAAGTTAGAAATTAAATTTGACTTTAATAGATTTACAAGCAATATTGATACATTTACGTAAGCGCCAATTATTACGATGATGAATGTATTAATATTGCTGGTTTAGCTATTAGAGTCGTATTAAATTTTCATCTAATTTGCAAGCATTAGAATCATTTTCAAATATACATATTCTATAATTTTAGAAGGTAGGCTAGGCTAGTTCTGGCTTAAATGTAGTGGGGAAAGCCCCGTGGAGCGCATTACGGGTACGAGATAATTTTTTTTTTTTTTTATTTCATGAAAATAAAAGAAAGTGTGGAAATATTTCTTTTTTTATCCCTACGCACGCTGTTTGGAAGAAAAAAAAATGTACTAAAATATTTTTTTTTTTTCTTTGCATACGCTAATTGCGTAAACAAATAGATATTGCATACTTTGTTTGGTATGCAAGTCCAGATTTTTTTTATTTACAGAAAACTACATTTTGCTTTTCATGCCATAAGTATGGTTATTACTTTTATTTGACAAGCTGTGCAGCAAATAGTCCCTCAGAGCCAGTATCTAGAGTATTAAAGGACTAAGTTATCATTGCAGAATACTAAGAGTTCGTCACAAGTTTGGTTTGGAAAAAAATTTTTAGAAATTTATACGAATCATAACAAGTTTTTCACTAGCCCAGTATAAAGGCTAACTTCACCCTATGTTATAAAATAGTGTTTCAAAATTTAAATTGTAATTAAAAGTTAAGAAAGGAATCAGAAATACTGCAGGCCATGTTTTTAATCCACAAATTCTACAGTTAGTGCGGCAATAATTGAAGTTCAATAATTCAGTTTAAATATTCTTTTCAACAATAAATAAGTGGAAATTTTGGAAAGATAATTTAAACATAAATTAACAAGGAGTATCAGCTTATAAAATTAATTCGANACAATAATAAGAATCATAATAATAATGATAATATTATGAGAAATAATAATAATAGTGAATAATAGTAGTGACTATGACTATGATATCTATACATACATACATACATATATATACATACTCACACACACACATATATCAATGGTTGAGAGAAAGACAATTCCAGCATGACGTCACTCCGTGGTATTTCAAATAGGGTAACGTCACGCTGGAATTGTCTTCCTCTCAACCATCGATATATGAAACAATGGTATGTAGATTTGACCATACTGTGAAAACAAAAAGTCGTGCAATAAACTCAACCTAGGTTCTTAAAAATACATGTGTTAGCCTATATAATTCTAAAAGGGAAATTGTCAGCTGCAAACTTGTATTTTAAGTATGATGCCGTAAGGTCATCATTTTATTACACATAAATAAAATCTAAGGACAAATTAAAAGTTTTCACAATAAACTTGTAGAGTAGAAGTAAAAAATTAGGGTAAATAATAAGGATAGGTACAAATAATTTAAGTCAAAACAATTTTTATCGACTGCGATTTTATCAATTAAACTTGCAGTCAACACGAAACTGACAAATATGTCTGTCGTTTGTAGCTACCTAAGACAGGAACTTAACAAATAAAGAAGCAAATAAAACATTCATTAGCCTAACTATAGAAACAGCTAAAAATTGTTTTGCATAGAATATACAAAGTGCAAGAAACCATTTCAAATGAATAATTTAAAAAAAAAAATTTTATTTTTTTAAATAACTTTTCCTGCGTGTAAGGTATACGGGACAAAATCTCTACCCTTGAGATGGTGTAAGCTTTTATATATTGGGGACTGATCGTAAACCTAACACCTTAAAATTAAGCTCATTAACTTAGGTTCATCCCTTCCTTACGTCAAACTTTTTTGTAGGTTTATAGAAATAGTTATCAAATGTTACTTTGAGTCATGTTATACAAAATAACCCTCAAGTTATTTAATTCTAAATACTTCTAGCATCTTATAATTACTATTTATTTTATATCAATCAATAAATCATTGAAACTGCAAGGTCGCTATGTCATTTCACATTAAATAACGTTCCCTTACAATGAAACCATTGAAAATTCTTTTGGTACAAGGTATTTATCAGCATTATGAATGTTAAGGATACTGACGATAAAATCTATAATGCGTTTTGATAAATATTTGTAAACTGTAAATACTGAGGTTAGAAACTATTTTTCTCTGTGTCTTCTCCATTTTACGTGCAACGATGCTTTTACTACTAATGCTACATTGCTGAAGCTAAGAAAATAAGGAATTGCGAATAGTATTTATAAATCTTTCTTATCAGAGCTAGTGACATTTTTCGTTTTAATGTTGTAGTAAAAATCTTACATGCATCTAACATGATGAATAGCACACATAGATTTTGAAGGTCCATTATGATATTAACGAATAGTGACTGACTTTGAAAGTTCAAATCATAGATAGTCTGACATATCAGGTATTTAAAAATTAAATTTTCAAGGCCACTGTTGTTCCAGCTCTATTATAAGAAAGATCTTAGAATTGTTTTTAAGCTATTTATGCGTAATATTTCCTTTTTTTATGTACTTATTATTACCTAAATCCTAGGTTAATCCACGATGGAAAAGTTCAAGATGCAAATTTATATATTTATACTTGTGTGATAATTTATTTCACGCAAAAAACGGTTTAAAAAATAAAATTTGTGTTTTATTGTTATAAGTATTTAGAAAACAAACAGCTTCTTTTAAAACATAATCATTGCTGTTTTTTTTTGGACCTTGTTTATTCCCCACACACTCCAATTTTTTTTTTCATATTTACTGAACAACAATTTTGAACTGTCTTTCAGTTCTTTGTCACCTTTACATTCAGAAGTAGTTCTTTCATTGGTTAAATACTTTTCCGTGAAATTTTTTAACCAAGATTCACCTCTTCTATCACTTTTAACTTTAGCTGACAGTTTTTAATATTTAACATGGGTGGTTAGTTTACTCGTGGTCATTTTATACTACATTATGATTTATAAAAATTTTTTTAAGAAAATCAATTGTTCATAGGATTTTACAACACTTATGATCTTTTAATTTTTTCATAGATCTTTTTGCCTTCCATTTCTCAGTGTGTCTCTTTTCAAAACTTTTTCCGCTCCTGTTTTTGTCGATAATTATCTTTTTCTTATCTGCTTTAACTCCTCTGACTTTTCTCCATGTGAATGGAAAGACAAATACAAGGCTTTGTATTCGTCGTTTGCCGCTAGTTTCCACACTTAACATAAGTTTTTTCTTATATCCCCATTTGTAGAATTGTACTAAGCAATACGATCGTGTAATACACTTTTAACAACCGTATCCTTTGCGTACGTAACTTGGTACTTAGCGCTTAGTGAGGTGATGCACTATGTTTTACCTCACTGATAAAAGTGTATAGTTTTGGCTCTTATTCATACATGAGGATAAAACTCCATCCTATAAGCTATCTAATGATGGGAAGCTGTATACTAACCATCTGGTAGTTTGTGTAAGATTATAACTGTTCGTGTACAGTCATGCACGAAAAGGCAGTTTGTTAACATAGGATCAACTACGGGGTTATTTCCTTTAAACATATATCTTCCTATACGATATTACGTACAATTTCATATTTTTGCTAATGTGAAGAGATTCAATTTTTAAAATCCATTTTAGATTAGTTAATGTCAAAAACTTCTCTCCAAACAGTATTGTTTATTCCTTAATAATAATAATGTTCTATTTGAATACAAATTTTATTATTATTTTCGCATGTTGATAACGTAATGTTTATTGACCATTTGACAACAGTAATTTTTTGAAATTTTTTGTGTGTAAAATAATAGGCAACAATAATGATTTTTCTGCATAAGGAGATTTTTTTTGTATAAAAACTTTCTTTTGAATTTTTCTCCTGTTATAATTTTTGCTGCAGTATTGTATTAAGGTAATTCCATAATTTGTTATCTTATACCGTTACATAAGACATTACTTAAACTTAAATTTTGTATCAACATAACAACTGCTTCATTTTCTACGTTAACCTCATGCGGTGGTAAGCGCTCACGAATATTGTTTAGGAATAGAAGTGGCATGACCTAAGCTTTAATATGCTCTTATTTGTCTTTTTCCACGACTAAGAATTTTCTTTTTAAAAAAATAAGTATACTCGTTGTAAAAAGTAAGTGAAACACTATTTATTAAAAAGTTAATATTACCAAAAACATCAGAACAAACATCAGTTATTTTTCATTTTTTTTGGTATCGAAAATGATTTCATTTCTTTTTCTCCACTACCTAATAATAATTTAGAATATGTTTTTTCATTTGAACGAATATTGATATTAAGCTTTAGAACACGAAACGACGACCAAAAATATGATAATTTAATAATTTGTTGTATAATCGTCCTCCTATTACTTTTTTGTTTTGACTGCAAGAATCTGTTTAAAATCACTTTTCAAAACTAATAATGTATCATTAAAATAAATAATAGTATTACATAAATCACGTAAAGTTCTTTGACCTATTTTGAAGGCTTTTTTTGGAATCATAGTTACCTCGTCCCATAATATTATATAAACTTTCTTTTAATTTCTATTCAGATTCAAATTACATGAGCAAACTACCTCATTGTTTAGGTCTAATGGTAAACGAAACGTTTTATAACTGGTCATTCATTTTAGGAGTCATATTAATGATACATGAGTCCATGCCATGGACAAAAATTTTTTTCCACGAAAAATTAAATAACAAATTAACATTTCTTATAAAACTGTTTTCTCTGACTCTCATGGGCCATCATTAAAAAAAAAACATATCTGTTTGTTCACATAAAGTTTCGAAAGTCGAAATTTGATCTTAGTTTAAGTCATTATACATTGAATTAAACAGAATAATACAAAAAACCATTACTTTGATGATACTATCTTTTCTTGCATCGTTTTTTATTGGTGTGGGTTAGTTAAAATTTTCACATTATTTGTCATCTAACTGAGAAATTTTATTTAGATAATAAAGTACATAGTTTAAAAAATTCACCATAAAATCTTTCGTAAATTGATTTTTATATGTATTTTAAATTTTATCTCCTTGGATATTTTCTGAAATTAGAAACCAAGCAAAAAATTGTCATAACTGATACAACAACATAACAAAACTGGCTTCTTGAAAAAATTTATCTATTCGGCTTAAATGTTCGATTAAACTCATTGCTATTACAGTATCTTAAAATGGTGAACATATGATCTTATTAAATGTTTAAAAGTCTTTAAATAATCTTGATCAGTTCACTTTATTTAGTACTAATTAAAAAAAAACCCTTTCATAATTTTTCAGATATTTCATGCTCAATTTCCCTATTGGTGTATTTAATTTTGTATTTCATTGTTATTCATTGGTTATTAGAAGTATATTACTTTCAAAAATTACAATATCTAACTTATATCAAAAAATTCTTGATTTAGTTTAACTCAAACCATGCTGTTAATGGTATTTGCCATTTTTCAATTATGTTTTCGATATAATTTACTTTTAAAATAAAATTTTGTTAATTTTTTAAATACGTTACCAAATTATGTACCTAATAACCTCTACCATAAGCTTAGAATTCTTGTAATCTCTAAGCATCTCCTATTAGTCCATAGTATTTACCGTTAACTTTATTTTTAATTTTATTTAAAATTCTTTTTGTCTTATTATTTACATTCTTTGTTTTTACAAATGTTCTATCATTACCTTTCTGAAGGTAGTCATGTGTAAACTCAATATTTTGTATAGAAGCACGACATTAAACATAATTATGGCATTAATTTTTCGTTAACCAAATGAATTATTTGGCACAACTGTAAAATTATTAAGTTAATTCTTTTTCTTTTCTTTTGTTTCGTAAAAGTTATTTCTGCAAATATCACAAATATTTTTAATACATTTTTTTTTGTATTTAAGCATGAACTTTTATCATCATGTTGACCATGTGGCAAATATTTAGTAATAAAATTAAAAACTTTTTTAATATTAAAAATGATCTTATTAGATTTTATATTATCTATGGCTTAAGGTGTAATTATTTTATTGTCAGGATGTAACGGTATAAGCAAATGTGCACGCAGTATTTTACGTTTCTGAAACTCCATTGTGTAAACATAAGATAATACTTCACCAAAAATGTTGTTACGCGTTATGTCCTCTAAAATAGACTTTGATTTTGTGTGAAATAACCAAACTGTTATATTAGGTATAACGTTTTGCATGATTTTTTCAGAAAATCTGCCAGAAATATTTTTAATTCTGTATGTTTAGGATTGCACGTTACAGTTATAAATGAATCTGGTCTACTACATTTTCTAAGTAAGGCTCTAGCACCTTGCTAATGTTGTCGCATATAACGTAAGTTTCCAACATACGTCAACGGTAATATACAAATAGGTTTCTGATTCTATCTTTATTTTCAGAATTATCTAGTATATTTATGGCACTATTTTTTACAACATCTAATGAGCCTTTACAACAGTCACATCTTAAGTTTTTTTTATTATTTCTAAAATAATCATATCTATTATTTAAAACCATAAAGTACGCATGTATAAACAATTGTTGGGTTAATCTTCCGGCATGTAAAAGAGGAGTAAAATTTTTAACACTTGTCTGTACAATAATTTATATAACTAATATTGCAACATAGCAAGATAATTATCATAATTACTATTAATTAAACAATGTTTAGAATAATACATACTCCATCGTTAGTTGCCTAATGAAAATATTAATAGAAATACCAGTGGATCAACAAAATAAAATAATTTTCTTTTTTATGTCTCTATCGAATGGTTTTTTGGTAAATCCTTAGAATACAAACACACATCAAGACTTTCTGGTAACTTTCTGAAATATTAAATGTTTTTAGCTAAAGGTTTTTTGATTGTATGCTTAGATTTTAAAAAGTCAACAAAGTAAGTTTACCGGTAATTATGTCACCATGAAATAATATACTCTATTTTAAATGACTAGAAAAATTGCAGAAAAAATTAAACGTTATTCAACTCCTTTAATGTTGCTTGATGTTCACATAAAACATTTTTTACAAAACATCGAATTTCAATTGCAGTAGCAAAAAATCCACTCCATGACATGAAATCAAAATAATTACTGCTAAATATTACAATTTTTAAGTATTTACTTTTAAGAACTTAGTTTCCAGAATATTCCCGCTCATAAATAGACGTTTTCATTATTACTAATCTTATTTTCATGTATAAAAATTTTTTTAA
>NW_019384288.1:3878883-3889380 GCF_000648655.2 Copidosoma floridanum | reverse complement strand
GTTAATAACCGATTAAACTCAGCTATATCTTAATTCCAAAAAGACAGAATTTTCCATACCCAACTTCAAACAAGGATTATATTCATATTAATAGATATATATTTGTTCTAAGTATACTAAATATATTTTTAAAATATGTATTGCTTGTGTGTATGTACATTCATGTACATTATTAAAATATAGAGGGCCTGTCTGTGTCCTCCCTAGTCCTTCGATTTATACGTATTACAAAATAATTATTTTTGTAATTTAATTTAATACGAAAATTTAATTTTACAACGGTGACTCAAAATACTTATAACGATATAATTAACCGAATTTCTGCGGCGCAGCTGTTTTAATTTTTTCATATCATGTACACTAAGCTACTATAGTATGAAAAATTTTGTAAAAAAGTATGAGATTACTAATGCTAAAAAATTTTAAATTGAATTTTTTTTGCATAAAAGTATCGCCATAAAAGTAAATTACATTATATCATGTATATTTGCTGGATTATACAGTTCTTATAAATATAACAACTATTAATTTATTGCCATATTTATTGCCGATTTATCTAAAAAAATGATCAAGTTAGGTTAATTAATTATGTAAAAACTTATTTTCAAGCAGCACCTTGTATTTCTGTATTTTTTTTTTTTCTTTCTACTTAAATAAATAAGTTATTTCTATGTTTGCATCTTGATAACGTCACATGTAATTGACCATAAGGAAGTAATAGTTTTCTTAAACACAAACTAACATTATTAAAACCTTGACCTTAGGACTTGTTTTTTGTCATAGGAAATGCTACGACAATTAAAAATTGTTAACGATACAAAATAAAAGGTAATGTTTCTGTCTTTTCTGCGTCGAAGGTTATTTTTGAAATGAAAACTCTATTTCCAATTTTTCTTATTTATTTTTTTTTCTTTTGTACTATACTGTAATAATATTGTAATCCGTCAACGTGTTTTATTTTACAGTTCATTAAAAATACTTCAATTTCTCAGTAACACCACTGTTATACAAACTTTTAGATTGAGGTTATAAGATGATAATCCTGTACGAATATCCTTCAATGTATTGACCAAAAAATTTAAATAAATATTATTGTCCAACTTAATAATTCTTTTATAAGTTGCGGCGTGTATACTATGGTGAGTATCAATTTTGCCTGTTAATTTTGTAAGAATTGTGTTATTTAATTAACGGGTGTACTTGGTACATGCTGTTAGTATAACACTATTCAAGAAAAAGTTATAGATATTAGAAAATATTTATAAACATACATGATTTTATGACAGAGTCCTTTTTCGCTGACCCTACAGCATTAAGTGCTGAAACGCGTCATCAAGGTAGAATCTATTTTTGTTTACAAGAAGGTAATAAAAGCCGAGGTCTGCTCATTTCATCTTGTATGTGAGAGTAATCGGATACAAGAAGTAGCGCTTAGGAAAGAAAAAAAGACAAGAAAGTAGCGGGAACACATGTATCGAGAGTTACGGCACACGAAAATACACTCACATGTACTTAGTAAATAAGGATTTTATAGCACCTCACTACATATGTATATATGCTTGTAATCGACGCGCCACGAATATGTACCAAAAGTATCGTCGTTTATTGTTGTAAGCAGCACCTCACCCGAGTGTATGCGTATGAGCAAGAGTATATGTGTAGGAGCAGGAGTCTGACCAGAGCATTCGATATCTTGCTCAAGTAAGCAGTTTTTTCGATAATCCCTAAACTACGCATGCACATTATCGTTATTTTTGGTTATTTTATAGGGATTATTGAAAAAACTGCTTACTTGAGTGAGATATCGAATGCCTCGGTCAGACCCCAGGAGTAGCTAGTATGACTGTTGATGTACCTATGTACGGAGATATAGTGTGGTAATGCGTGAGGCTGCACTAATTGGTGGGCCTAACGCGTCACTTCTGTAGTAGCATCCACACGAATGAGAGCTTCTGAGTTTTTCGCGATTTTAGTAGTTGAAAGAGAGAGAATCGAGAGAGAAGGAGAAAAGGACAAGAAGAGCTAGCGATCACGATCAGCCAGCCGTATCTGACCCTGCCCCCAACGACCGAGAAACCTTCACCGCTATCATCAGTTGTCAACTGCGGGGTCAAGGTCACCAGCTGACTCAGTCGCTGAAGAGGACTGTGAGATGGTAGACCCTGAGGTAAAGTAGCGTGTAGTATTGTCGAAAGAAGTAGTGTGAGGGAGCGCGTGTGTGTGTGTGTGTGCATGTGAGTGTGTATAGGCCGCGTGTAGTCAGGGTGAGCCACGGGAGCCATCCCCTGGGATCGTGCATGAAAGAGACCATTAGAGCAAGAGCGGGTGAGAGAAAAGCGTAATTATTGGATTTCTTGCCGTGGCGTAGGAACGGACCACGGCAAGATTTTCCAGTTCTAGACGCCCGTGTAGCTGTTGTAACGAAAAAAGTGAGCCTTATAATTTGAGAAATCCACCTTTCGTGTCATTATTTGCAGGCTATTGCCAGACAGCGTTTTCTTTAAGATCGTGGGACTCGTTTTTCCCTAGGAGCGTAGCTTGCTCTCGACGGGCTACCCCCGGCGGGACTTTCTCTATCTGAGATTCTCCAGGAGCCGAGCTGAATTTGGCCGAGCTACGAGTGTCGTTAGGTGGTGGTATTTTTTGCGTTTCAGGTGCAGAGCCATTCGCGTCGTTTCCAGTGCAGCCATCAGTGGGCATTTAAGTGTCTTTGAGCGTTGCTTCGGGACAGCCCTGGCCAGGACACTCTACGTGTCGCAGGGTGGGAAAACGTAACATTACAATTTAATATCCAATTTTAAGGAATGTTAAAAGTTTTCATTTCTCCTTCCCCAATTACCAATACTAATTTCATAAGTCCTTCATCGTTAAAGAGAATATGAATTTTAATTTTCCTAATTTAAAATAATTTCCATCAAAATTAAAATTAAATAGCTTGTTCAACTATGATTCTTTTTATAGCCGTTTTTTGTCACTGGGCAAGCCTGACGAAAATTACTTTCTAAAATAATAAGCTCTTTTCCAAATTATTTTTTTACTATGGCATAAATATCTTAACGTTCAGTTAATTATTTCTTTTACTTTGTACACAACTAGTTAAGCCTTTCTCCAGATAGCTAGATAGTTAAATCAACTTCCCTTAACTTTTTTTATCCAATTTGAATTCTAGAAAGAAGTTCTATGTAACGTTAAAGTCTAAAGGAAAACTTTAAGTTCCATGACTTGTCATCCCATTTGTAAGAAAAATTAATCCGTTGCCAGTCCATGCCCTTGACATAGTGTTTTTTTTAATAAGAAATAAAATAAATGTGTGGTATTAATAAGTTTTCCCGATCCTCCTGGACCATCTATGAAAAAATATAATTTTTTTGTTCGCAAATAATCTAAAATTTTATTTTCTATTCATTATTTGAACTTTTACAAATCAAGTTAAATACTTTTTTACCGAAATGTATTTCCTGATCTATATTTTTTCTTTTATTTTCCATTTCTTTTAGTACAAGTCAATTTAAGCATTTACATACTTCATCTTCTGATTCTAAAATTCATACAATACGTAAAGGAGGTAAATTATCTTTACTGTCAGCGAAATCCTGCGTAAAAAATCTTTGTATTTATTTCATGATTTTTAACGTGAAATATTTTCTGAATTAAAGAACCTAGCAAAAAACTGTCTCAAGTGATATGGAAACATAACAGCAACGGCTTCTTGGAAAATGTCATCTGTTCTTTTGTTATTGCCTTTTAATCCCATTGCAATTGCAGTATCTTTGAAAGTCTTACATATTATTTTCNATTATTTTTATTTTTGTATCTTGTTAAAGCCACATGTAATTGACTATGAGAAAATGACGGTTTTCTTGAATACAAACCTACATTATCAAAACTTTTACCTTAAGATTTGTTTATTGTCATAGCAAATGCCACACAGATTGGAAATTGTTTATGATACAAAATAAAATTTAATGTTAAGGTGTTTTCCGTTACTGAAGTTATCCTCGGCGTAAAGACTTTATTTCTAATTTTTTCTTTAGTTATTATTTCTCCTTCTATACAACACTGTGATAATTTCGTGATTCGTAAGCGTGCTCCATTACACAGTCCATCTTATATACTTACATTTTTGAGTAACATCACTATTGTACTTACTTTTAGATTAACTTTACGAATATAATTCGATATTTCTACTGGAAAATTTAAATAAATAGTATCATCTGATGTATCAACTCTCTTATAATTTACGTTTTCTGTACAACAGTACGTTTTAATTTCTACAGCTAATTTTTTAACAATTTTATTTTTTTAATAACGAATGTACTTGTTACGTAATGTTAGTATAACACTATCTATTGAACAATAATAGATGGTAAATAATATTCGAAAACATACATCATTTGACATTCAATTTTTAGGAATGTTGAATATTTTCATTTCCCTATCCCCAATTTATAATAATGATTTTGAAAATCGTGTATCGTTAGAACGAATAATGTTTCCTAGTTATAAAATTCAATATGAGTTCTAAGAAAATAAAGATTTAACAGTTTGTTTAATTATAATTTTTCCATTACCATTTTTTATCACTTAGAGAATCTGACGAAAATCACCTCCTAAAACAATTAATTTATTTCCAAAATATTTTTCAGTATTATTTATATCTCTTCACGTTATGCCAACTATTTCTTATTCTTTTTTTGAAATCATTTAAGCCTTATTATAAATAATTAAATCAACTTCTCTTAACTTTTTTTTACGTGACTTGAGTTCTCAAAAGGTACTCTCTAAATTTATAGGAAGTCCCAAAGTTCTATGACTTGTTAAAATTATTTACAGCAGAACTTTCATAGCTTTACCTGTGTTCTTACATCTTAAAATTTATTATCATTATTTCGATGTGTAAAACACATATAACTACATGCAAAGTACATAAAAATGATGCATTCATCTCAACTCCTTATACTTGAGGGTCATGTTACAAAATTATAATCTGTTTTTAGCCAAAAAATATAAATATTTTTTTTTAATATCTTTGTCTCCGTACTTCAACTGCTTCAACAATTTGGTCTTTACTTGTTTAACATACACTCTGGAATTACTAATTTCTCACATGCTTATTTCCAAATGTGGAACAATGGTTCGGAAGCCACGTAAAGTATCGGTCCTCATTGCTGTGTAAGTAACTGATTGACTTTAAATCCAAATCCATAATTTTTTTGGTGTAGGTAAATTAAAGCGTTTATATGATTAATCTTCTGATTTTTAAATTTGTTGAATACGTAAAAGGGCTAAACTATCTTTTTTATCAGGAAAATCCTCCGTAAAAAAGTTGTTGTATTTATTTCATGTTTTATCACCTGTAACGTTTAATAGGATTAAAAACAAAGCAAAAAATTGTCTTAATTGATATGGAAACATATCAGCAAAAGCTTATTTGAAACTGTCATCTATTTTTACATCGTTGTCCATAAAACTCATTGCAATTGCAGTATCTTTAACTGTTTTATATGTTATTCCTTTATGCTCTAATATCCTTGAACGATGTTGAACCAGTTACTTTATTGCATACAAGTTTAAAAAAGTCTCTCAAACTCATTGCAATTGCAGTATCTTTAACTGTTTTATATGTTATTCCTTTATGCTCTAATATCCTTGAAAAACATTGAACCAGTTACTTTATTGAATTCAAGTTTGAAAAAAGATCTGGAATGGTGTATTTAATTTTTAATTAAGTATCGAAAACGTAGTACTATTACGTGATCACTTTTTTTACGAATTTCACAGGGTCATCATGTTTATTTAATTAAAACCAAGCTGTAAACTGTGCTCCATTGTTTTCTATAACAGTTGTTATTTGCTTTTCTTTGAATAAAAGATTTTGTTCGTTTTTAAGATAAACAGCTTAATTCACAACTGTTTGACTTTTACCACAAATTAGAAATTCTGGCAATCTGTAAGCTGCTTCTGTTGGACCTACACATCAAGAATAAAGGTTACTATTAATCTCATCAAATATTTCTTTGTCTTAGTTTTCAATCTGTTTTATTTTGATGTATGCTTTGTCACTACCCTTATATATGTAGTCATAAATAAATTGTATACTTTGAAAAAATCCACAAAACTTGACGTTGATATAACATTTATATTTCATCCACAAAAATGTATGATACGGTTCATACATCGAATGATCTACTAAGATCTCATTTTTTTTCCAAATTCTATGAATGTGTTGCTCGGAAGCATCTTTTTTTCATACTCAGGGTAATCAATCGTTCGAAACAAAGTTTTTTTTGTGAAAGATTAAAAAAATTTTTTTTGCACAATTTATATATATCAGAAAAGTACTTTGTTCTGTACAACATCTATAAGGCACGTGTTATCTCATAAATTTTATGAGATTTTGTTCTCATCTGGGAAATAATTTTATTATGGGGAATTGAAATAACTACTCTTCATTCATTGTAATCGTTTAACATAAATTTGATTATTAAAATGTCACACGCAGTTTTAATTTCAAACCTTGCGCTTAATATTACTGCCTACCGCTTGCTAGGTGGTAACTACTTGATTCTGGGAAACATCACAAGTAAGAAAGTTGCATATAACACATAAAAAGAGCTGCATGACTTCTCAAAATCACTCTCCTATATCACTCCATTTATACCAAAGCTAGATTCTCGCTTACTCGTCAAGACCTACGCTACGGCAGTGTCTAGATCACTTTTTGACTTAAATAAAATACCTATGTTTAATATCACGTTAAATTTAGTGTATTGACTATCTTTTTACCCACTCTCGCCATCATAGTCTGCAATACGTGGTTTTGTTGTCCAACCACTATGAGAATCTGACAAATACACTGGCGATGGACTCTCCTTGATTGCTGCGAGTCACAGCGCAACCAACCACCAGTGGCATTCAACTTTAGTAATGAAAAGAAATTCTGTCAGAAGTACACTATCTCGCTTCGCTAGAGTCTCGAGCACATAGTGGCGCTTAACACACCTAGCCTACACAAACTCAGCAACAAGCATGAGAAAGATATGTACCTTAAAAACTAACCTTCAAAACTTGTGAACACCAGTTATACTGCAGGTTCTTGCACCTTGTAATGAGCTTCTGAAGAAAATAGAAGCAGGCCTTCGCAATCATCATCGGTAAAATTTCTACTGAAGAACCTCGGGCCCAGCTACTGTTAAAATACAAATTCTTTACTTAAACAGAGAGACAGCAGATGGCATTTTCCTCCTTCGAGAAACATGCAGAGGCCTTCTTCCACCCAGTTCAACCAACTCGTAAGGTACTATGATTTACAGGTCCAACTGCCTTAAACCTACACTGCCACCACCCAGACTAACCCACTCCGAGGAGACTGATCACCAACCCACTTTGACACAACGGAATCAGTATATTACATCACTTTAATACTCCTCTTTGGGATCTACGCTCTAACTCCATGTCGAATACTCGAACAGAGAAGATTGATCGCTATCGATTTACGCTCAAAAAACCACTTCACCACACTGGTATTAGTACTTCGCATCACCCTGATGTTTTTCTTTAAAACTCAATCTCCAACTCCACGTCACACGACGCACTAATCTGAGCTCACTCGCAAAGAGGGGACTGATCGCTGTCCACACTCAAACAACTGCTTCGATAGACCGGCATTAGTACTCCATATCATGCCAAGGCTCCTCTATGAGACTTACGATTTAAGTCCACGTCAAATAACGCACCACCTCAGCTCACTCAGGCTTAAGGAACTAATCGTCGTCCACATTCAAAAACTTGCTTCGATACACTGGCGTCAGTCCTCTTAATCACGCTAAGGCTCCTATTGTAGACTCACGCTCAAACGACGCCCCCCTTAAGCCTGCTCAAACAGAGAAGACTGATTACCGTTAACACTTGAACTCCGCTTCAATACACCAGCATCAGTGCCTTGCATTATGCTAATACTCCTCTGTGGGACTTCTGCTGCAACTCTACGTCAGACTACTCACCACATAAGCTCGCCATCATAGAGGAAACTAATCGCCGATCTGATCGAACACCCACTTCAACAGACCAGCAACAGCGTTTTATATCATGCCTCTGCTTCTCTTCGAGACTCACGCTCTGACTGCACGTTGGACGTGCCACTACTAAAGCACACCCGTATGGAGAAGGCTGATCTCTGTCCACATTCAAACACACACTTCAACACAACGGCATCAGGGCTTTCAATCACGCCGATGCTCCATTTTGAGGTTCAGGCTCCAATTTACGTTAGATTGAAGGACGGACTTACGAAAAAAATTAATAAGTCAGCTGGACCATTCCAAGCCATCTCAGACAAGTAGCTCCACGTATTATCAGTGGCCCCTATTCTTTCGTGGCTCATGTGGCGAGGGATATATACCTGGTCTCTGTGGGCTAAACTATTACGAATCTTCACGCTCAGACTAAGGACATTGATCGCAGCTGACGGCGTTAACAACTTCACAGCTCACCGATGACCCATAGCCTCATACAAGATCCAATTAGAAGATTGACCCAATAAATACTAGCGAGATAAGCAGAACGGATAAGTTTATCAGACCATTCTAAAACGATTCAAAGGAATTAAGTAAGGTCTTAGCACGGCCACCTGTAGGTCCCTATGGGCCATACCAACGCTACAACTAGCGACCACGGTAAGAAATTGAAGTGTAGTGAAAATATATACACAGTACTAAAACACTAAATAAAGAAGTATGAGTGTGAGTGTTCATAAAATCATGGACCTTTATCAATCAAGAGTGAATGAATAAAGGATTGCGAGTATTTATATCGCGAGTGATAACTACTTTGACTCCTGTAGCTCTGCTACTGCCTCACAAACTTACTACAATCTTTCTTAATTGTGGGGGCTTGTTACCTTCCAGAAAATTATTTTATTATTTAATAATTATTAAAATAACTGCTATTCAATCTTGTCAATCGTTTTACATAAATTTCATTTCTAAAATATCGCGCACAGTTTTAACTTCAACCCTTGCGCTTAATATTACTGCCTACCGCTCACTTGGTGGTAACTACTTGATTCTGGCAAACATCACAAGTAAAAAGGTTGCTTGTAACATATAAAAAGGGCTGCATGACTTCTCGAAATCGTCCTCCCGAATCACTCATCTAAGCAAAAGCTAGGTGCTCGCTTGCTCAACAAGACGCTATGGCAGTGGATAGAGCACTAAGTAATTTAAATAAAATACCTATGTTTAATATCATGTCAAACGTAGTGTATTGACTTTCACTCTTCTCACTCTCGCCATCATAGTCTGCAAGACGTAGTACTGTTGTCCAACTACAATAAGAATCTGACAAATACACTGATGATGGACTCTTCTCGATTGCTGCGAGATACTGCTTAACCAACTACCAGCGGCACCTAACTCTAGTGGTGGAAAGAAATTACAGCAGAAGTGCACTACCTATCAACGCTAGAGTCTCTATCACATGGTGCTTACTGCTGCTCGATCCCAACCACTGATTGACCAACCTCGAAGACAACTTCGGCCACCCTCAACTCTCCCTCTTTGTTAAAACCCACCTACCCCTCTAAAAAACCACTTATAACAATTAGTATCACCAGAAAGGATTTAGAATTAAATAGTTGTATCAATTTTCTTAGATGTTTTAACTCTTTTATCAGGATGCAAAGTTATTTAAATATGTGCATGAGGTGAACTACGTTTTTCGGAATTCAATAGTATAAGCATATACTAATACCTTCCTAAATGTATTATTTTTAATGATGTTATCTGGAACTGAAATTAATTTTAAGTAAAACATGTAACCGTTATGGATAAATCTGGTCTACCACATTTCCTCACTACAGACATCGCATCTTGAAAACATTTCTGCATATATCTTAGACTTTCAATGTATGTAGATGGAAGTATGGAAATATTCTACATTTTTGTCTTTGTCTCAAAATTTTGAGAGATGTTAGAGAAACTATTATTAATTGCGTCTGATTAGCCTTAGTAGTTTGTACTGAATTTTCTAAGAAAAAAAAAAAATAAGAACACCATGGGATTAATCAAATAAGATTGATTATTTAAAAATAGTTTTTAGGATAATTATCGGGTAATACTTTTAGGTATACACAAAAATCAAATTTTTGTAGAAGTCCAGAGGTAAGAGCTATAATAGCAACGTACTTTAAAGTCAATGGTTTATTGCATGCATGTTTTTGCTGGCCAGTTTTTCCTTAAAAAATCATTTTATAAGCTGGAAGTTTCCTACACTTGCGTTATAATGTTAATGTTTGTACATTTTTGATGTTTGATTTTCCATCATCAGTTTTATCAAAATTTTGATGTGTTTTTTAAAAATGTTACTTCTATTTATAGATTTAAAGCTAAGATCGATAGCGATTTCCTTTTCATCCTACAAATTTTTATATAGTTAAATATTTTTTAGTTTTTCATTAAGATAAAAATTGAATGTGTTTTGCACAACATGAAAAATTTG
>NW_019384288.1:3800374-3878623 GCF_000648655.2 Copidosoma floridanum | reverse complement strand
AGATTTTTGGTTGTTTTCGTCGTGTAGGACAAAAAAATCGAGGCAGCAAAACTCAACATTCGATTTTTCCATAATTGTATCTAAATGTAAAATAAAAAAGGCGTTCAAAGTGCGGCTCAACCTGTCGTGTTTTTCGCAGCTGCAAGATGCGATAGGTATGTGTATATATATATATATACACACACAAGATTTTTAAGTTTTCATTTAATATCACTATTTTGATAACACAATAAATTTAATAAACCTAAATCCACAGTTCCTGAGAACAAAATACTAATTTTTTAGTCATTTGAACGATCCCTAAAATATAACACGCTCATAGAATGCTTATTAAAAATTTTAATGTGTCGATTTTTTTTAGTTACAAGACTTTGTATTTTAATTGACATACCGTAAGTTCGTGTACTATTTACCTGTACAGTCGTAACAAATTGGACAACGCAACGTTGCTCTTAGAGTGCAAATAAAGTAGTTATGGCTGACTTTGATATGATTTCCTCGGTGATGGATATCAGGTAAAATGCTTTTTTTAAGTCGATAACCAAGAAAACATTAACAGTCAAGTCCTGGAACAAATCGTTCATAATTAGCAGGGGGTAGTGATCTGGGGTGGTACAGGCGTTCAGGTGCTAGAAGTCCCCTGTGACTCTCCAGCCACCGCCGGACTTTTTCACGAGGTAAAGTGGGCTAACCCACTGGCTTGATGATGGGCAGACAACGCCTTTGTTGAGGAATCGCCCAATATTCTGCTTGGCTGCCTGTAGACATGGTCCAAGCAGGTATCAAGGTTACTTAAAGACAGGAGATCCAGTGGTGTGGATGGTGTCATGCACTGGTGGATCTGGGAGCGCTGCATTGGTAGTCTCAGGAGAGTAGAGATCCGCGTCTCCTACGCAGAGATTTGTGTAGCGTTGGCCCAGGTCTCCAGGGGGCGTATACTCTGGCGTCATGACGACCGATATGCTGAAGATGGCTGCTGGCCTTAAGTATCCGAGTGCCGAGAGATGAGTTATAGGGTAAACAAGACGCCGACCCTTGCCGTCCACGAGGTATCTGAAGTGGTTAAACTACATTATTATTGTAAAAAGTACCAACATGGCAGTAACAATTTTCTTGATTGTTGTTATACTTAATAGCACTGTTGTTCTGACAATGACCTTATTAATATACCTTTAAAAGTACTACGGAAAGACAATAGAGCAACCAAACTATATAAGAAGTAATAAAAATCAGCTAATCTGTAAAAATGTAGCTCAAAAATTAAACTTAATGTATCTAAAGGGCATACCTTTTGCATTTAGTTTTAAAAAAAATCTTAAATCTTTAATTAACAGACTATATAAAACTAGTTTTTTGACAGAATATCTTGTAAGTCGCAGAAGCATTTTCATTGAACTAGCAGTGTTAAATACAGCTATCCACATGTATGTATAGATTCTGTGTAAGTTCTTGCACATGGAATGCCTACATCTGAGAAAACGCATGGTTAAAAGGAGAATTGCTTGTTAGTACAGTAAGTGTATGGATAATTAAACAAATACACTTTTGCCACGGCAGCAGAGTGGCTTAGACTGGGATGCAAAATAATCGTTAAATAAACACTTGCCTTTTACAATTTTTTTTTGCAAACACAATGTATATGCTTTATATAATGTAAAAACCCGGTCCAAGCCCATATAAAGTACAATCTTTTGGTCTCTGGTGATTTACAATCACCCATTACCTTTTCGAGTCACTTAAGTCTCAGCTTTTTAACTCTTCTTCCCCACAACTGTATGGTTAAAACTCTTAACTTAATGTCCCTTCTTGTCTGGAAAAGCCTACATATTCTAGGAACCATACTTTTCCCATAAAGCTGGTGCTCTGTGCCAAGTGGCTAGATTAGACTGGGATGCAAAATAATCGTTAAATAAACACTTGCCTTTTACAATTTTTTTTCGCAAACACAAATTTTAGAATATTTATTGTCGCTTAAAACCTTAACTAAGCAGTTGTAAGAAATTTTAGGTTAAATATATGTTCAGTAATTGTGTTTTGCCTTATTAACGCACTATCTACACTGTCTCGATTGATCAGCTGATTTTTTTGGCTCCTTAAGTATTTTAGTTTGTGCTTAAATTTATGAGCATTAATACTCTTGAAAAAAAGTACTTATAGACGTAAGCAGACTTCTTTTTCGATACAGTTGTGCTTGTCAGTCAGTGAATAAAGTCATGTATGTACTTATACTCACTTTAACAAGTAGTTAGTGGCTACTGGCATGTTGAGAGCTGATCAAATCCAACGCATCGTATTTTTATCTACCAAGTTATACATACCTCAATAAAGTTGCAATGATACTAATAAGCATATTCCTATTTAAAGTTTACCAACTCATTTAAAACAGTTCTCACTCGAAATATAAGTCAAAGCAATCAGTGTTACGTTACAAACAGCAACACTATGCTTTATTAGTTACATTACCTAATGATTAGGATCACTACCAGAAAAACCTTATGAAGCACTTGTCAACTTTTTCCTTAAATGTAACTGTCTTTCTGAGGTCAAGATAAAAATTCTTATATCGTTTTTGATCATTTAAATTCAGATAAAATAAGATAATAGAAGTTCCTACGTATCTTAAAAACAGTGCTTCTGTACAATAAAAAAACAAAACCATAATGTTTCCTAGCTTGCAGTTATGTGTTATGTAACAGTCAATTGGTAAAAAAAATGATACATATCTATTATCACTGGGGACTTAAAGAAAAATAGCGAAGGGAAAGTACACTTATTTTACTGTTCTGTAACCGATGTTCTCCCTCGAGCTTATCAAAGGATTGGGACTCCCTGATGGCAAACCTGATATCTGAAACTGATCTAATAACTTCCTCGTCTAATCTACTGTACTACAGTCAAGAGTAAGTACCCATGCTCTACTGACTTGTATTATAAGGCCATATACATCCAGACTGCTTGGATCAGCTTTGAACTTAATCATGTGTATAAGATTAGTAGTTTAAAGTTACTATATTACACACCTCACATGCCTTAGCATGCATCAGTTAAGTAATATTGTGAGCCTTTAAATTCAAGATTGTTTTTATAAACAACTGAATAGGGACTTGGTCTGAGTAATAAATTATAAACTTACTTGTCTCAAAGACTATGTAGCGTGAAGTCCAAATCAAGGAGAGCTAAAAGTTAACGTAAGAACTGGTAATTGTCTTCACTAGCCAACTACCTGGACCAGAAATATAATTACAGGCTTTATATAATGTAAAAACCCGATCCAAGCCCATATAAAGTACAATCTTTTGGTCTCTGGTGATTTACAATCACCCATTACCTTTTCGAGTCACTTGAGTCTCAGCTTTTTAACTCTTCTTCCCCACAACCGTATGGTTAAAACTCTTAACTTAATGTCCCTTCTTGTCTGGAAAAGCCTTCATATTCTAGGAACCATACTTTTCCCTTAAAGCTGGTGCTCTGTGCCAAGTGCCTGGTATTGGATCAGCTTATTTTGACCTGAAGCTAAATGACTATCTCGCATTGTTTCAAAACAAGTGTGGCAAGAAAAAAACTCAGGAATCACAAAAAAAGAAGTTTTATGGTAAAAACTTGCCGTGGTATTACCGGGGCACAAAGGATTTGTTTTCTGATCAAAACAACTTTTTCAAAAATCTGCTATCACCAGAAATTAAACTTATGATTCGTAGAACAATTTTCAATAAGTACCAAACATGAATACCACTTAGCCAACACTACTTTTTGATGAATTCTTAAAGATGCACTGAATCCTTCTTTAGCTAAAGGATTGGAGTGAGACGTCACTTATTTCAAGAGCCTTAGCTCTTATTTTCATTAAGTTCGTGAAGTTAAATTCGAGGAGAGTTACAAGTCAACGTGAGAACTGGTTGGTGAATAAAATAGATAAGTAGGTACTGCAAGATCGATATAACATTGTTATGCCATTTGGTTGTGATTGTAAAAAGTTTTTAAGTTTTAAGAAAAAATGCTTAAAAAAAAAAAAAATTGCTAAACTTTACCGTCGTTGACGTTTACGTAAGTAAAAGAGTGCGTATGTTGTTTTAAGACCCATTGAGGTAAACGCTCATATGCATGGAACATACCCGTATTACAGAATTATTGATAAATTCTGGTCATTACAATACCTAATAAACGATATCCTTTTACACAAAAATTTCAATGAGAACTTCTCGTAATTTAATAAATACCTAATACGATACAAATATCGTCATTATATTTGGAAGCACGTAAAAGAGTTATTGATACAGAATGCTCTGACTTGGCGTTGAAAATAAAAGTTTTCATACAAGATCGCTCTCCTTTAAAGCACTTTTTTTTGTTACATCGAATGCTCTTAGATTTTCAATCTCTCTTTGTGGTCAATATGCATGAGACGAGCGGAGTTGGGTGTGTTTTCTAGCAGATCGTATTCACTGTTAGCCAATTTAATGATTTTTTCACCCAAAATAACAAAAAACAAAAAAAAACCGTTTTACCCAAACAAAATACCAGTGATTGACTAATCTATATGATTTGAAGTAATTCAATTTAGTGCCATCTTTGTTTTCAGTGTTTATAAAATTTTAACCTTAAAAATAATTCACTGTTATGCTTTTTTATGTTAAGAACTGACCTATTTGTAAATTTGTAACGTTTTGAGTTGGCATTCTTGAATTAAAATTTAACGAACAATGAAAGAAGATAAAAGGAGAAAGATTATTTGAGAAAAGTGAGAGGTGAGAAACGTGAGAGGTCCTCAACATTAAAGCACAGCTAAAAATTCTGTGAGTAAAAACGATCTCAGAGAGTGGTTCACATAAGAAGGTAGTTACTTCAATAGAAAAAAATTGCTTGGCATGGAGGGCTTACGAATTTTTAACTGTGATGAAAGTTCCGTACAGCTATGCCCCCAATTAAACAAACATTTGACAGAGAGGAAAACTTGTGCTGCTCACAAAGTTGTTAATTGTGGTGGAAAAAGAATAATTTACTGTACTTTTTATGTACATGGCTGTTAAATTTCGTGCACATCCTATGATCATGTACAAGTACAAGACAGAATTGCCTGATGAAACTTTAGCATCTCTTTCTAGTGGTTGAGGAGCTCGCATCTCTGATTCTGGATACATGACGATGGAGAGCTTTAATAATTATACTATTAATCTATTCCATCCTTGGTTATTAAACCAGAAGGTGAAGTTTCCCTTTGTTCTTTATTTAATGGGTATTCTTCCCATATATTTATGCCTTTGATCTCTTTTTGCAGAGAGAACGCAAAAGAGTCAATAAATCTGAGCCCTTATTGTACTTATATATCTCAGCTTTTGGATATTGCTTTTATGCGCCCTTTCAAAGCATGTTACAGGAAAACCGTTAAAAATTGATTAAATGAGAACAATGTGATAAAACAAACCAAAGGAAAGTTTTCTGTTGTTTCAAAGGAGACCCTAGACTAAATGAATGGAGAAGCAGATACAATGGTAAGACCCATCAGAGCCTCTGGAGTAATTCCTTTTAATGCCAATTCTGTTAATTACAGTACACTGAAGGAGAAGAAGAAGAAGGAAAATTAACTTACAAATCATAAAAAGGGAAACAAGACAAATAAAGACTCTCATAATAAATTTATGAAGGAATTTAAATGTAAAATTCCAGATTACATTTTGAATCAATTTGAATGTTGTAAAAATACTGGTATATGGAATGGTAATCAAGGGTTCGAAGGTTTATTCGATGTGTGGCTTCAGAAGTAGAGAGAAATGGTTACTACAAATTTTCACATTAATATTTAAAAAAAATTTTCTTTTTTAGCTTATTTGCAAATCATAAAAAGACATATTCACTGTTAGTTATGAATTTTTATACTAAACATTATCATATTTTGTGAAAATAGTTGTACAACCTTCTGTGTTTTGAGCATTTATGAACTCAAGTACAAGTAGCTTTTACTCAAAACTTACTTTCAATATTTAAAAATTCATTTTAATTGTTCTTATACTGTATCTTAATGACTGCAAAAATTTTTTTATTGAGTTTTCATTCAAAGTTTAATACCATTGATTAAAAATGTACAAAATTAAAACACTCATGAAGTAACGATAATAGCAAGACCTCTAACTCATGATTTAGAACCTGTACTTGAGACAGAAGAAAATGCGTTATTTGCAACAAATTTGGCAGAATCGACAATACTTGTGACAGTAATCTATTCCAAATCACAACAGATGTTGAAAAACATGTTAAAAGCAATAAGTAGCTTTTTATTAAGAGTATGGATATTTTTATTGATCCAACTGCTGCATGCGCAGTTATAGATCAGTCACTGACAAACTTTCACTCAAGAGATGTAAGCGGTGAAAACTCTTAAGGTGTTAATGGTCCTAGCCATTCAAATAATTTAAACATTTTATGTCTAGACTTAATGGATTTCATCTGATTGACTTGCCTTAAATTGTTGTTAATAGTCAATCAATATTGAAATCTGATGCAAACGCATCTACAAATTTAAAACCCTTGCATCGTTAGTCGCAAGTGTATTGCATACATACTTATTTGTATCAAAGTCAGTTATTAAACGATAATAATGATTTCAGACTATACTTGGCCTTTACCCTCACCTGTGTCTGCTATTAACAACGAAAATAGTAAGTAGACATGACGCGAATAATAAGTTACATTAAATGCACTCTTACCTACTCTTTTTTATATGCAAAAACCTACTTAAAAGTGAATGTAAATTGATAACAATATTATTCGATGGCAATCAGTACAAGAAAAGTTAAAAAGCTGCGATTACTCTTCCTCATTAATATCTGCCTAAAAATAAGAGAGAAAAGGTAAGAAGTATGAAGAAACCAAAACAGCCTTTTGTTGAAATATCGGACGAGTGGTTTAATGCCTGCTTACAGAAAGAAGAAAAAAGAGAAAGAATAAAGAGAAAAGTGCTGCAACCAAAAAATTAAGAGAACAGAAAAAGAAGCTGGCTAAAAAAATAAAGAGTTTTAATAAAAAAATAAAGAATAATCAAAAAAAAACTTAAAAAAGAAAAAAGCTGAACTACAGTTAAAACTTCTACTCCACATTAGCATAATAATTTTTTTTATACACTTACACTCTATCTGTCACACATACAGGTTAAACACATTGCTTAATTAAATGTATGTATTCAATAAGTAATTCGAGTTCGTTCATAAATTTTTAACCTCGTTTTTCCTTATTATTATTCTTACACTTAGCCAGTAAATAAATGACCTAGTAGTTAGCTTTTAATAAATAGATGATCACGCTGATTGTAAGCTTCTAGGATCATTGGGCTCAGCTGCTCCAGATTGGCTATTTTGAAGAATTTTAACAAAAGTTAGCATAAAAGCTTAAAACTAATTTTTCCCAAATCTTTTCATGATTTTATAGTAGGGGCTAAATTATGGAACATAGGTGCTAAGGTAAAATGCACCTTTTATAACACGTACAAATTGGTCTCCTTGATAATTTCAGCATTCTTATTAATTAATTATTAAACTAAATGTTTGACTAGAATCTTTCATCAAATTTAGAGTTTCCCTATCTATCAAGATAAAATAACACAGATTTCAACAAGAATTTAGTTAAATATCGATCAATTACAACTGACCACGAAAAATTGTGGTCATAACAGGGGCGTTCACCTTAAATGAAAAACCATGAAGATTTAATTTTGTACGATCATGAGCTTAAATTAGCATACATTTACTATTTTCTCATTTTTTACTAACTACGTTTTTGTGTTAAAAAACGTATTCAAAATTCTGAACAGCATCGAATAGAACTTTTTCTGGCTAACGAACCTACGAAAGGAATTTCACTGATCCTTGCAAGCCTCGTTTTGCTTCATGATAGTACTGCATTAAACAAATTTATTTTATTGGTTAATCTTTTGAAAGCTTGACATTTATCGAAATTGGACTAATTTAACTAACGAAACTTAAAAAAATTTTATAATGTCATGTCAATGTTATTCTGCCACACTACAGTGTGACTGTAAGACATTCATGTGGAGTGGTGGAAGTTAAGTTAAGTATCAGAAAATAAAGATTTATCGTTGTTAGGAAAGTATTGAGAGTATGTTCAATACTTATTCCTTTTTGTGTCCATTACATAAAACATAATATAGTTTGACTGCAAATGAGGTAAGTTGTTAAAAATTATGAAAATGTTAGCTTAAAAAAGATTTTACCTGTTAAGCTGTTTGTTGGCAAGGTATATCCTATTAACTGTCCTAATCCAAATTTTGAGGTTCTTCGTTTTAAGAATGTTGCTGGATATTGACGATTATACATTTTCTCTGCAACAATAAGCCATTTCATGTAAAATCGGAAGAAAACTATACACTGACTTTTTTTAATGGTTACAGTTTTTAATAATAATTACTGTTAAAGATTTAAACTACTAATACGAATTTGCTTATGACTGTCTTTTTAATCATATCAATGGTGTATGATTTGTTTCCCAAGGTGACTTCATGTGGAATTGATAAAATAAAAACACAACACGTAATAATACATATAAATGTATTTAGTTGAATTTATGCGCTGCTTAAGGTAGGACTATATTTATATACCTAATTTTATACTACAATTATCAAAAAAATAAACAAACAAAATCAAAGAACATAAGCGTGCACGACGAAAACATACACTTTGGATTTTTGACTATGAAATAGAACTCTGGAAAAAGAGCGTTGGTCACTTATCCACTTTTCTTATTTAAGTACAATTACGAACCATCACTTTAGAGAGTTATTAATGTAACGGTAAAAAACTTTCTATAAGTACTTATATCATATACGTTACAGATTAAGAGATAGGATTGTATTCATTCAGAAAATATTATAGGTGTATGTATTTGACGATTTTCAATTAAAATAAATAGTAAATCTCGGATCATACAGTAAAAGAGTTTTTCTTTTTGATGTGTCACGAAAAACATAAATGTCTGTACGTTAAATATTATCCTTACTTCTTTTAATGTCTGATTACTTAAATTTTTAAGAATATTAGATGACTTAAATGACTTAACACTGACATACTTTTGTACCATTGACGAGCCCCACTGGTAGTTGGGGCTAGACGCTGCTACCTCTAATGTTGCGCTGGGGGAGAAGAAGTAGGTAAGGCTTGATGCAGTAACCAGGGGTGGTACACCTACAACTGATAAAGTCGTACGTCTAACTGCAAAATAAATGTGGCAAATATTTTAACAAAGGTATCTGATCCCCAAAGGCTATGTCAAGAGTACTTCTAAGTGCATACCAGCTAGTACTCTCTCGTACAGCTGGGGCTCATGGATGGTAGTGATCTTGCTCTTTACCCTGGTTTTGGATAAAGATGCCATGGAAACACTTTACACAAAAATTTTCCAAAATTTTCTGACCCCTAATTTTTTATTTTTGGGAGCTCCTATAGAAGTTATCCCCACCTAAAGATCTCTCATGTTAGCAGTGTGGTTCGACCCGTAAGTGGCATAAGGAAAATTCCTGTCAGAAAAACGATACCTAGGTTGCATGCTAAAGTAATTAAGGTTAACTTTAGCTTTGGCTAATCAAAAGATGGATGGCTGGATATAAAACCAGGTCTGCTCAATTGGTTAGCTCTGGCGAAGGCACATGGTCAGGCTGAATTGGCTGCGCTGCTGCTGTAATCTGGTTTGCCCAGCAAAAGTCTATTGGATAGTGAGAATCCTGGTGTGCCATTGCTAATTCTTACTGGCTGTAAGACTTTTCCAGAGTGACAAGTACGTCTTATTGCGTTATGTCAGCCAGATTCTTTTCAGAGAATAGATCGATTCTCAGTTCGAACGCAAAGCCCAAAGAAAGTTGAAGTAAACTAAAAGTGCTGCATCTTACAGACATAAGTTGGGGATACCATTTATCTGCCTCAATAGATAGAGAGATCCAGATGTTTGAGTTTAGATCTTTAAATACAATTTTGTTTTCAACTCAGGAAAAGGAAAAAAGAGAAACGAGCTAAGGTAGGCTAACTCTGACCCGAAGCCACTGGTTTTTTGGCTTGGTTTGACTGGACAAGTCTAAATGAGAAGCTTATCTCTAAAAGATTGCTGACATTGCGTTAAATACTCTCATTAAAGCACTGTTGCAGCTTAGGGTGATTGATGTAAAGCGTAACAATATGCAACGTCAAGCATCTTAAGGGACATTGTCAAACTTGCCTTAGCTGCAGTGACCACTCTTCAGCACCTCGAGGCGAATTATAATAGAAGAGACGACTTACTTTTGTCCAGTAAAGGTAATAAATACACTGATGTAAGACATCTGAAATAAATCCAAGAAAGCAAAGGGGTCTTGCTTTGTCATTATTAAAGCATACTCAGCGATTTCTAAGCTCTTGTCTAGAACAAAATTAAATAAAAATTTGTTTTACAACCAATCATTGTTCATGACTCTTCGTGAAATTATCTGACAGAGCTGCTGTTGAGTTAGCTTTTCGAGCATGATTTCACGCGCATCCCTTGAAATGGCAAAGATGAACCTTCGGGCATAGAATCGCGATTTCCGACAGAGTAGATACCACAGTTATTGTTCCATCGCTCCACCAATCAAACAGCCCACGATAAAGCAACACAGTGAACGATCGCATCTCAACCCTATAATATCCGCTCGTGCATGCGGTTCTCGCAATAGGCCGTCACTCTGCCCCTTCCCCCGCAGTCAAAACAACCATAACAAACCCAAAACGAGCTTATTAATGCGACGTTGCAGCGATTGTTCCGGTTCGCCCTCCCGGAACTTCTCATCCGTAAGTACACCCACTCGAAATTTCCTGACTCTGGCTGATTCAAAGCCATCTCGAGCCGTTTGCACGAGTCAATCTTTGCCAAAGTCACACAACCCTCGCGAAAAGTTACTCGGGTGGAATAGCTGCTCTTCTGCGTTCCGTTGGATCCTCAAAAATTTGGTTGTCAATTTTAATTGCCTGTACGTGCACTTCTTTGGAAAATAATGTGCGTTATTCTTCGTACATTTTTTTTTTTTTTTTTTTTTTTTTTTTTTTTTTTTTTTTTTTTTTTTTTTTTTTTNTAGGATTAATAATATATATATATACATGTATGTTTGGTGTAACGAGCTTGAATCCCTACATTTGTATGTAAAATTACTACAGCTATACAGTGGTATGTCCTTAATAAGGTGGGCTCACTTTTTTTCTTTTTTAACTTCTTCGCAACATCGGCATCAGGAGTCGATTTCAGCCAAGGTGGGCCCACTGTGTTCTTCATTTAAACATTCACCTTGCTTTTTTATTTATATCATCCTCTGACCCTTTCAGGTTTAAAGAGCTTGCACCATGATAAAAGCTAAGTACAATTTTATTCATTGTTAAATATGTAAGAACATTCGCGATTATAAGCTGACGTAAAGTAGTCCACTGACTACTGCTCGCAAGTAAGAGAGAGAGTAAGATCATGTGTGTACTCTCGAATGTATGTGTGTGCTCTGGCGCTCCAAATGCTAATTTACGTCTACTTGCTAAGCTCTACGCATTGCTATAAGTCGTTCTAGCTTTCATTTAAAAAATCAAGGACGTAAATCTAACCGCTTTATTTTTTCAAGAAGTGTGAAAAGGAGTTTATTATTGACAAAATACATTAATTTTTAAGTAAACATTTAGTGTAGTGTATTATTTATAGTGAGAGATGACTGTCGTGACAATAAACATTCTCATGTTCCCCCTTTCCCCTGCTACATTTCGGTGTTAATTTATATCATACAGTCCATTTTTTAGTCTAAATCTTTATCATTTTAGTCCTTTGAGCCAGATTACTGTCGGTGGAGCAGTGGCAGGTCCCCTAAGTTAAACGGCTTTTTTTGTCGTTTATTTTGTGGTGAATCTTGTGGCAGCCATTTTTCGTTGGCCTCGAATCACGTACTTTGGCCCACTTTGACCTCTCGGCAACTTGTCTCTCTCTTTCTTTCTCTCTCTCTCCCTCTGTAATAGTAGATTGGTACGTGCTGTGTGTCACGTGTTTGTTTTTTTGTTTTGTCAACTCTTAAGCTGAGCCTACGTATATAGGTGTATACTTGTGCTACGCATGCGTATACAGTATTAGTTTTGGTCTTTGTATTTGGGTAAAGAGGACACATAAGAATTGTTTTAAACAAAACATACTTACGTAGTATATTTTGATCACTTAATACCTCTCTCTTACTCGTACCATTTTATAAAATAGTATCAGTTAATCTTGTTATGAGCGTATAGCGTTGCGTGATCTTTGGTTTCGAATTGGATTGTATGTAGCGTGCAGACATGAACTTACCAGCGGAGACTGTGGTTCTCCTATTTGATTACTATTATTTACTAATATATGTTTCATTTGTAAATTTTAGTACGTAACTACTGTCATCGCTCGGGTCAACCATCACTGCAGTCATTGCATCTACAGTCGCAATAGCCGTCTTCTTACCAAGCCATCGTAAGCTGTGTGTTCAATTGTTAGCACACTGAGGGGTCTCGCTTATTGACGGATGCTCGAGTTTGTTTGTCATCACACTTGATAAGTTGTTAATCGTCTACTGAGTTAGAAAACGTCTAGGAATAACAGTTTAATGTGTCACTTTAGTTTGCCTACTGTTGCGATGAAGTAACTCGGGTTGAAAAAATTTATTACTGTTGTTAAGTACTGCGTTTGATTTGAGATTGAGTTTGTTGATGAAATATTGGGTAAAACCAATTATCTCTGTCAGGAAATAATAATCACTGACTCATATGTGTTAAATCAGAATAAATTTTTACTTTTCTTATAGCATATTGTTTTTTTAATTTATTTTCCTATAGTTTGTACAACCTAGCTTACATCTTAGTTTAATTTTTCTTTGTTTGAGATTTGGCCTCCGCAAGATTAAGGAGGTGTATTGCTGGATTTGCTTCCTCTCGAAGTTAATAAACTTAAATAGCAGGTAAAAGAAAATAAGGCAGGAGCAGAGAGATTTTCTCTTAAAAAGAGTTTAATAAAAATAATTAAAAAAGCTACAATTGGTTACAAAGTGGATGCGCATGTGCGAAGCACAACTTGTTCGCTCAGAGGTAGCGGCGCGAGAGAGAGAGCTGGAGCCAACGACGCTACGCAGTGCGCTTAAAGCCGCTGAGCTAAAATAGCCTCCCTACTTCTACCTACCCAAAAGGGGCCGCTGCCAAGTACGCACAAGCTACCTGAGTCTCGTCGTTGAGACCATTTTCACTTAGTATAGCAAAAGCCTATACATACCGCCAGCCCCGTCGGAGACGCCACGCATACTATAATAATACGTAAAATAATATATGATCGAAAGTACATTTTTTGGTTTTTTAAATAACAAACAAAACATCAATTATTTCGTATTAACATAAGAACAAATGAGATCCTTTTATCGCTAAAGTATATCGCGGCTGGAGGATTTAAAGAGAATATATAATTTAGCATCAGCGCTGAAAGTACATTGTCGCAAAACAAAAGAGAGGCTTATACAGCACATTTAATTACAAGCAAAAATAATCGTATTTTACACTAGATTAATAGAAGTTCAATATTTTAATATTCTAAGACTTTCGGCAAAGTAGTAACTCAAAATTTACTCATTTTTGTCAAATTGAATTCAATACTCAAAATAATAATTTTCTATCAAAAAATAAAAAAAATAGTGAGTAAGTTACACTTATTTCTAACAGATCGCAACAGTTCAAATAAAGGTCAGCATTATCTTATTTTTAACGCCACCAGCCATAAGAAAAGTTTAAGAAAAAAATTTCAAAAAAGTTTTTTTTTTTTTCAAGTAAATGGTACGATACGAATAACAATTTGCAACGCGAAAAGTATCTAAGTAACAAAAATGTACATAAAGAAAATTATCATTAACTTATTTATAACAAAAATTTTTATGGCACTCATCCATCAATCTTTCGCAATAGGTAACGGACACAACTTTACCACAGGACGCTTAAAGGTGGAAGACGCGGTTTTAACTCTTGCCACGCGAACAATATCGTCAGCCCCTTTTATAACCTGGACAATTTTTCCAAGTGGCCATTTTGATGGTGGAACGTTGTGATTAATGACAAGGACAATAGATCCAACCTCCAAATTTGGTTCTGAGTTGCACCATTTTGTGCACTGTTCAAGAGTGCGTAAGTACTTTTTGCGCCAACGATTCCAGAAACGGTCTCTCATCTGTGATAGCAGTTCCCAACGAGCGAGAGGGAACAGCTTTTCATTCGCAACACTAGACTCGGGCACTGAAACAATCGGTTCACCTATTAAAAAATGACCAGGTGTCATTGGCATTGGGTCGTTAGGGTGGTAGCTAAAATGAGTTAAAGATCAAGAGTTTAAGCAGGCCTCGACTTTGCCCAGCAAAGTGCTTAATTCCTCGAAAGTCAGTTTGGTGTCGCCGATGACTCGACGCAGATGCCTCTTCACAGAGCGCACTCCTGCTTCCCAAAGCCCGCCGAAATGGGGGGCAGACGGAGGGATGAATGACCATTCCACGGTGTCATTAGAAAGAGCTTCAGCAGATTGTTTATAAAAGCTTGAAGCCTCGGTGAACATTTGTTTTAGCTGCTTATCTGCACCATGGAAGTTGGTTCCATTATCAGTCAGGAGTGTTTGGCTACAACCTCGACGAACGGCGAACCTTTGATAAGCAGCAATGAATGCTGAGAAGGTCAGGTCGGATACCACTTCAAGGTAGATGGCTTTAGTTGCTGTACACATAAATAAACAAATGTAAGCTTTTTGAGATTTTCTTCCTCGTCCCCGAGACATAAGTATACAAACTGGCCCAGTGTAATCAACTCCAGCAGTCAAAAATGGTCTTATACCTGTAAAACTACAAACAGGAAGGTTTTCCATTTGAGGTTGTGCACGTCGGGAGGAACAACGGGCACACCAAACACATTGATCTATTATACGATGAACAAGGGAACGCGAATGGATTATATAGAATCGAGCTGAAAAATAGATTCTAGTTTAAAGTGGGCCACCATGAAGAGTTTGATGGTGTGCGTGTTTGACTAACAGAGCACACAAAGAACATGCTTTGTGTAGCAAAATTGGATGTTTTTTACTATAAGAAGCCTAGGGCGCATTTTCTATACGTCCTGCTAATCTAAGTATCCCAAGGTCATAAAAATAATTTAAAGGAAACTAGTCGTGATTTTAACAGCAACCTATTCTCAATTTTTAAATTTAAAATATCTGATCCAAAAAAATTGAGCTGTGAGTATTTAATTAAAATATCAAGAGCTTGACGAAGCTTAAGGGTAGTCAAGAACCCAGAGCGACGCGAATCTGGATTTTTAAGGTTGAAAAAGAATTGAAAAAGATAAGCCGTCACTCTAACTAATCGAGTAAGAGAAGAGAATTTAACAAGTAAGTCCAGATCTTCCTTTAGATGAGCCGTCAAGGCTGTTACTTTAGTTTTCATCTCTGGAACAATTTCGGGGGCTCAACATACGTTGGAGTAAGATTATGGTCTGGATTTTGAAGACAATCGGGACCGTGCCAACAAAGCTTGAGATCCTTTAATTAAAAAGGAGTGATACCTCGGGTAGCAATGTCACCCGGTTTTTTAGCAGATAAAATATAATTCCAATTTTTTGGTGGCAATATGGACTGAATCTTTGAAACGCGGTTTGCAACGAATGATGACCATTTTGAGGCATGTCCAGAAATCCAAGCCAAAACAACTCGGGAGTCAGTCCATGCAAAAGTTTTTAATGACTCAATATGTAGATCTATCTTAACCCGATCCAGGAATTCGGTCAATAATTTTTCTCCGCAGAGCTCCAGCTTAGGGATGCTTAAAACCTTGATTAGGGCCACACGAGTTTTGACAACTAGTAAGGTGGATCGACAGACTTTATCCAATAATAAAATTCTCACATATATTGCGGCAGCATAGGCACGTTCAGAAGAATCACAAAAGCCATGCAACTCGATATGTGAGGCATTTTCAGAACTCATACCAAGCCACCTTGGTACCTTTATTGATTCTAACTGAACAAGAGATTCATAAAATTCATTTCATTTTGTTGTCAAAGAATCACTCAACGGGCTATCCCAATCAAGGTCTAAAAGCCAAGTATCTTGAATCAAAATTTTAGCAAAAATCAAGACTGGAGAGAACCAGCCTTGAGGATCAAAAAGGCGAGCTATTTTTAATAATGTGACTCGTTTTGTGGGTGGTTCAGTGGATTTTGAAGACATAGCCATTTTTATCGAAAAGGTGTCTGAGTGAGAATTCCACCAGAGGCCTAGAGCTGACACACCTTCAGCTTGAGACAGCAATTTTGATTCTAGTTTATTTTCCTTACACAAGCTCGACATGTTCGATGCCCATTTGCTGAGTGAGAAACCGCCAGCCCTAAGGATAGATATCAACTTTTGCTGAACAGCAAGAGCTTAAGCTTCAGTATAAGCTCCAACATAAAAGTCATCCATGTAAGAATTATTAAGCAAAATATCAGCACCAAGAGAATATTTTGCTTGTTCATCCAGAGCTAACTGCTTCAAAACTCTCAAAGCAAGGAACGGTGCAGAGGTAAGACCATAAGTTATGGTATGCAAATCAAAACTAGTCAGAGCCTGTTTAGGATTATCACGCCATAGAATTCGTTGCCATTTACGATCTTTGGGTTGAACTAGGATTTGTCTGAACATTTGAACTATGTCTGCAGTAAAAACATACTTAAACATCCGCCAACGGGTCAGAACAACCCAAATATCCTTTTGAAGCTTAGGGCCAGCATATAGACAATCATTTAAAGAGTACCCTGGTGGAGAGGGAGATGAACCATTATATACAACTCGAATTTTTCCATGAGGATCCGATGTTTTAAAGACTCCATGATGGGGCAAAAAATGACCATGAGTCAGGGGCGCGGATGAAACAAATATGTGGTCTAACACTTGATACTCACACATAAATTCAATAAACTTTGATAAAAGTGCAGGATTTTTTTGTAAGCGATTTTCTAACCCAAAGAAGAGTCGAGTGGCAAGCTTAACGTTCGATTGCAGGTACTTCTCTGGGTCAAGTTTAAAAGGTAATGAAACTATGTATCGACCTTCGCGATTACGTTGAACTGAATTGGTGAAAAGTTGTTCGCACCTCTCCTCCTCTTCAGAGGGAATGGGATTATCATGGAGATCTTCAACTTCCCAAAATTTTTGTAAATCACAATTAGCACACTCCTTAGTGTGAGGGACATCAAGGTCAAAATAATTGTCGGACAAACTACTAGATAAGCAGGTGATCAGGTTCTTTTGGATGCTGGTAGATGTAGAAAAAGAGGGTTCCCAAAAGAGCTCTGTATCAAATTCAAC
The DNA here is from genome assembly GCF_000648655.2 of Copidosoma floridanum. The sequence continues at coordinate 3,861,265 of NW_019384288.1, read as the reverse complement.
GCAAGATGGAAACGCTTGTATATCCTGAAGGGAACGACTGGGTTGGCAAGATTGAGGAGGACAAGTTTTACCAGATAGAACCCAACCAAAAATAGTAAGTTTAGCCACTGGTTTTTGTATTAGGGCGGAGCGAGTGCCATCTTTGTATAGAAAACCCGTTAGATCAGCCCCCAAAATAACATCAATTGGACCAGGAGTGGAAAAGGTTGGATCAGCCAGCTTTAGTTATGAAATATAAGGCCAATTAAGGTTTGTAACCTTTACACTTGGGGTGTTGCGGGTCAACTTGTTTAAAACTAGGGCAGTGAATGGTAATGTTACATCACTATCTGTAATTGGGGACACCGACAGACTAACCTCTTCCTTGATTTTTTCAGCTTGACAAGAGTTTATTACAAACACAGTACTTTTAACCGGAAGTCTAGTCAATTTTAAGGACAGGACTACATGCTCAGGAACAACGGATAAGTTAGAAGCAGTGTCCATGAGTGCCCTAAGTTTAATCGATTTTCCAGATTGAGAAATAAGTTTGACTAAAGCCGTTGACATTAGTACCACAAAATTGTAAGGTACTGGAGGACAATTAGCCTAATAATTTTGCACTTTATCGCTAGAATCGTTGGATTCATTAGAATCATTAGAGTCATTAGACTCCTTATCATTCTCAGCTACATAAGATTGCCGATTGAGATTAAACTGTGATTGAGGTGTTTTTTGACGATTAGAACTTTTGCTTAAGGCATCATGCATCAAGATATGGTGTTTACAATTACAATCATTGCATCCATAGAAAGATTCACGACTCTTTAGATCGTGTCCAGCCTTTAAACACAAAAAACACAGCTTGGCCTGTACAACATGCTCTTCTCTTTGAACAGGGCTTTGTTTCTTAAAGGTACTACATCTATTCAGGGCATGATTTTCAGAACAGTATGTGCAACAATCATCAGACTTGCTTTAATGTAAGCAAAAGAGTTCATTGTCGGGTTTATTGTTTTTGTGGCTCGTCTTTATGTGCCAGCGATGTCTTGACACTTTGATTTTTTTGATTTACCAACGGCTTCGAGTGCATGCATGCGATTTTCCAAAAAATTACGAAGTTGATTAAATTTAGGTACTAACTTGCTATCACTCAAGGATGTTTCCCATTGGACGCGAGTAAATTTATCAAACTTCTCTGACAGAAGAAAAACGAACCATTCATCTTAAGCATCAATTGGTTTGTGAAGTCCTCCCAAAGCTCTTATTATTTGTTTTAAAAGAGTTAATTAACGACCTAAGGTCTGAAGCGTCTTTGAAAGATTTCACTGATTCGAAATTTATTAATTTCCGTTAGCATACATTAGATAATACCCGTGTATTATCATATCAAATCTTTGAATCGGCAAAAGCAGACAAATAGCCTTCATTTGTAGGCGGAACATTCGCGATAACCTCTGCAGCTTCACTGATTAAACAAGATTTTAGATACAAGAATTTTCTTACATCACTTAAACCTTCTACTTGATGTACCAAGGCGTTGAACTGGTCCTTGAAACTGGTCCACTAAAGTGGATTTTCGTCGAAATGAGGCAGGTTGATCTTAGGCAGCTGGATCTGCTGAGACACTGCCTGCGCCGTTGTAGTCGGGTTGTCCACTGGTTGAGGGCCAGGGTCTTTGCATCCCTAAATTTTTTTAATGGCGTTGTCAATATAGCAGCAGGCATCAATGAAGGCCTCCTTGGTTGATGGCATGATGTCGTCCTTTACGTAGAAAGTCTCATCAATATCCTTGACACGCATCAGCATGAATCTTTGAAACGCGGTTTGCAACGAATGATGACCATTTTGAGGCATGTCCAGAAATCCAAGCCAAAACAATTTGGGAGTCAGTCCATGCAAAAGTTTTTAATGACTCAATGTGAAGATCTATCTTAACATGATCCAGTAAATCGGCCAATAATTTTTCTCCGCAGAGCTCCAGCTTAGGGATGCTTAAAACCTTGATTGGGGCCACTCGAGTTTTGGCAACTAATAAGGTGAATCGACAGATCTTATCCGACCATAAAATTCTCACACATATTACGGCTGCATAGGCACGTCCAGAAGAATTACAAAAGCCATGCAACTCGATATGTGAGGCATTTTGAGAACTCATACCAAGCCACCTTGGTACCTTTATGACGGAGTCATTTTTCTCTGACCTATAGCATTAAGCGCCGAAACGCGTCATCAAGGTGGAATCTATTTTCATTATAAGAAGCTAATAAAGGTCTGGGTCTGTGTGTTTCATGTTCTACGTGAGAGTAATCGGATACAAGGAGTAGCGCCAAGGAGAGAAGAGAAGACATAGCGTCGAAGAAAAGCCCAAGAATGTGTAGTTTTGCGTATTATAGAATATTTGTAATTACCGCACCATTGTCCTAACCCAGTACTGCTTTATCGACGAAGATTGTATGTATACCTATGTATCTGTATTAAGAGTATGTACTGTTAATTGCGTCGCCTTCGAGTGTGTGTGAATGATGTCCTGGCGGTAAGATTCAGAAGTATGTATGCAGATATAGTGTGGTAATGCGCGAGGCTGCACTAATTGGTGGGCCTAACGACACTCTTGTAGTAGCCTTCGAGCGAACCAGAGCTTCCCGAGTTTTCGCGTTTCCGGTAGCACGGATCGAGAGAGAGAGAATCGAGAGAGAGAGAAAGAAGGAGAAGAGCGGATTTCAGCTCCCAAGCCAGCCGGAAACGACCTTGCGACCGACGACCAAGGAGACGCGGATCATCGCCACCCCCAGCTGTCATCTGCGAGACCAGGGCATCGACAGGCCAAGAGCTGATTTGACCCGGAACATGGTGAACCCGGAGGTAAGGGTAAAGTAGAGGGTGCGAGCGTGTGTGTGTCTTTACGTGTGTGTTGGGGGATCGAGTAGTGCGGGACTCCCCCAGGTTGCGTGGCGTGCGAGAACAAGAGAGTCCGGGGGAAAGCGTGATTGTCGCGGATTAGTGCGATAGCGCCGGATTGCGCCGAGATTCGAGCCTAAAAGCCCACGTGTAAAAGTTCGCCAAAAATAAAGTGAAGTGTTCTTGAAATCATTAACTCGTGGTGGTCGTGCATGTGTTTTTTTTTCCTCCTTCAGATTTTACAGGTCGCGCCTCGTTTCTCCTTGGGAGAGTAGTCCGATCCCGACGGACTACCGCCGGCAGGACCTCCTCAGAGACGAGTCTCCTGGGCCAAGCAGCGGACATCGTGAGCGTGGGTACAGGGGTTGTTTTTCGCGTTTCAGGATACGGCGGACATTGGCGAGATTGTTGGCGATAGAGTCTTTGGGCGTTGTCTCGGGACCGCCCTGGCTGCGACACTCTATAGTGTCTCAGGGCGCGAAAGTGCAACGTCACACCTTTATTGATTCTAACTGAACTAGAGATTCATAAAATTCATTCCATTTTTTTGTCAAAGAATCACTTAACGGGCTATTTCAATTAAGGTGTAAAAGTCAAGTATCTTAAATCAAAATTATAGCAAAAATCAAGACTGGAGAGAACCAGCCTTAAAGATCAAAAAGGCGAGCTATTTTTGATAATATAACACGTTTTGTGGGTGGTTCATTGGATTTTGAAGACAGCCATTTTTATCGAAAAGGTGTCTGAGTAATAATTCCACCAGAGTCCTAGAGCTGACACACCTTCAGCTTGAGGCAGAAATTTTGATTCTAGTTTATTTTCTTTACACAAGCTCAACATGTTTGATGCCCATTGGCTGAGTGAGAAACCGCCAGTCCTAAGGATTTATATCAACTCTTGCTGAACAGCGATAGCTTGAGCTTCAGTATAAGCTCCAACATAAAAATCATCCATGTAAAAATTATTAAGCAAAATATTAGCACCAAAAGGATATTTTGCTTATTTATCCAGGGCTAACTGCTTCAAAACTCTTAAACCAAGGAACGGTGCTAAGGTAAGACCATTAGTTATGGTATGGAAATCAAAACTAGTCAGCCTGTTTAGGATTATCACGCCATAGAATTCGTTGCCATTCACGATCTTTGGGTTAAACTAGGATTTGTATGTACATTGGAACTATGTCTGCAGTGAAAACATACTTGAACATGCGCCAACGGGTTAGAAGAACCTAAATATCCTTTTGAAGCTTAGGGCCAGCATATAGACAATTATTTAAAGAGTACCCTGATGGAGAGGGAGATGAACCATTATATACAACTCGAATTTTTTCATAAGGATCTGATGTTTTAAAGACTCTGTGATAGGGCAAAAAATGACCATGAGTCAGGGGCGCGGATGAAACAGACATGCGGTCCAACACTTGATACTCAGACATAAATTCAATATACTTTGATGAAAGTGGGTCAAGTTTAAAAGATAATGAAACTATGTATCGACCTTCGCGATGACGTTGAACTAAATTGGTGAAAAGTTGTTCGCACCTCTCCTTCTCTTCAGAGGGAATGGGATTATCATTTAGATCATCAACCTCTCAAAATTTTTCTTGATCACAATTAGCACACTCCTTAGTGTGAGGGACATCAGGGTCAAAATAATTGTCGGACAAACTACTAGAAAAGCAGGTGATCAGGTTCTTTTGGATGCTGGTAAATGTAGAAAAAGAGGGTTCCCAAAAGAGCTCTGTATCAAATTCAACACAAGATGGAAACGCTTGTATATCCTGAAGGGAACGACTGGGTTGGCAAGATTGAGGAGGACAAGTTTTACCAGATAGAACCCAACCAAAAATAGTAAGTTTAGCCACTGGTTTTTGTATTAGGGCGGAGCGAGTGCCATCTTTGTATAGAAAACCCGTTAGATCAGCCCCCAAAATAACATCAATTGGACCAGGAGTGGAAAAGGTTGGATCAGCCAGCTTTAGTTATGAAATATAAGGCCAATTAAGGTTTGTAACCTTTACACTTGGGGTGTTGCGGGTCAACTTGTTTAAAACTAGGGCAGTGAATGGTAATGTTACATCACTATCTGTAATTGGGGACACCGACAGACTAACCTCTTCCTTGATTTTTTCAGCTTGACAAGAGTTTATTACAAACACAGTACTTTTAACCGGAAGTCTAGTCAATTTTAAGGACAGGACTACATGCTCAGGAACAACGGATAAGTTAGAAGCAGTGTCCATGAGTGCCCTAAGTTTAATCGATTTTCCAGATTGAGAAATAAGTTTGACTAAAGCCGTTGACATTAGTACCACAAAATTGTAAGGTACTGGAGGACAATTAGCCTAATAATTTTGCACTTTATCGCTAGAATCGTTGGATTCATTAGAATCATTAGAGTCATTAGACTCCTTATCATTCTCAGCTACATAAGATTGCCGATTGGGATTAAACTGTGATTGAGGTGTTTTTTGACGATTAGAACTTTTGCTTAAGGCATCATGCATCAAGATATGGTGTTTACAATTACAATCATTGCATCCATAGAAAGATTCACGACTCTTTAGATCGTGTCCAGCCTTTAAACACAAAAAACACAGCTTGGCCTGTACAACATGCTCTTCTCTTTGAACAGGGCTTTGTTTCTTAAAGGTACTACATCTATTCAGGGCATGATTTTCAGAACAGTATGTGCAACAATCATCAGACTTGCTTTAATGTAAGCAAAAGAGTTCATTGTCGGGTTTATTGTTTTTGTGGCTCGTCTTTATGTGCCAGCGATGTCTTGACACTTTGATTTTTTTGATTTACCAACGGCTTCGAGTGCATGCATGCGATTTTCCAAAAAATTACGAAGTTGATTAAATTTAGGTACTAACTTGCTATCACTCAAGGATGTTTCCCATTGGACGCGAGTAAATTTATCAAACTTCTCTGACAGAAGAAAAACGAACCATTCATCTTAAGCATCAATTGGTTTGTGAAGTCCTCCCAAAGCTCTTATTATTTGTTTTAAAAGAGTTAATTAACGACCTAAGGTCTGAAGCGTCTTTGAAAGATTTCACTGATTCGAAATTTATTAATTTCCGTTAGCATACATTAGATAATACCCGTGTATTATCATATCAAATCTTTGAATCGGCAAAAGCAGACAAATAGCCTTCATTTGTAGGCGGAACATTCGCGATAACCTCTGCAGCTTCACTGATTAAACAAGATTTTAGATACAAGAATTTTCTTACATCACTTAAACCTTCTACTTGATGTACCAAGGCGTTGAACTGGTCCTTGAAACTGGTCCACTGAAGTGGATTTTCGTCGAAATTAGGCAGGTTGATCTTAGGCAGCTGGATCTGCTGAGACACTGCCTGCGCCGTTGTAGTCGGGTTGTCCACTGGTTGAGGGCCAGGGTCTTTGCATCCCTAAATTTTTTTAATGGCGTTGTCAATATAGCAGCAGGCATCAATGAAGGCCTCCTTGGTTGATGGCATGATGTCGTCCTTTACGTAGAAAGTCTCATCAATATCATTGACACGCATCAGCATTCGATGATTTCCAAAGAAGGCGTTCCAGTATTGTTGTATAACTCTTTTTCGGCCTTCAAAATGTGCGGTATTTTGCCTTTTTTTATGCGTTTTCTTAAGGTTTGGCAAAGCATTGGCAAGTTTTTGAGCCAAGTCGTATTGTTTTGTTGATAACTCCGTAAGTGTAACCATGATGTCAATGTGCTTTCAAAAAAACATAGAAGCAAAGGAGAGAAGTTTGTGTTGCACTACAGCAACAAGGCGAGTACGTCCCAACGAAAAATTTGCCCACAGCAGCAACAGCACTGGCACCGAAGACAAAGTCTTGCGCACCTGATTGAAAACAGTTACAGTAACAGCAGCCTGGCCCAGCAACAGCCAGCTGCTGGGGAGAAAAAGAGAGATAAAATGCGCCACTTTACAGCAGCAACGGCAGCTTGGCTCAACAGCCAACTGCACGAGAGAGAGAAAAAGAAGAAGCACTGCACTACAGCAGAAATGGCAGCTTGGTTTAACAGCCAACTGCACGAGAGAGAAAGAAAGAAGCGCTGCACTACAGCAGCAATGGCAGCTAGGCTCAAAAGCCAACTGCACGAGAGATGCTCTGACGATACGACGGCCACGAGCACCGCTCACCGCCCCATGTCTGAGAACAAGAGCCACCACACACGAAAAGATATCTACGCACACACACACACTGTGGAGAGCACAACTACACGCTATGCTGAAGCAGTGCACGAGTGCAATAAATATGGCTGCCTCGTGCACCTGCAAGGAAAACACTGTTGAGCCGCGGCCAGTCCCGACACTTAAATGGTGGCCAACGACTCCTCGTGTTTTAAAAAGGTGCCTGAGCTTGCCGTGCAGATGCGCGTATAGAGGATGCCACGTCCACGGCAAAAATACAAGCGTCAGTCAAGGGCGAAGAAAGTTAACTCACCAGCTCCCAGCAGCAAATGCAGTAATGTGTTACAAGCCTTTCTTTCCCGGCCGATGCACCAGATGTTTGAGATTTGGCCTCCGCAAAATTAAGGAGGTGCATTGCTGGATTGGCTTCCTCTCGAAGTTAATAAACTTGAATAGCAGGTAAAAGAAAATAAGGCAGGAACAGAGAGATTTTCTCGTAAAAAGAGTTTAATGAAAACAATAAAAAAAGCTACAATTGGTTACAAAGTGTATGCACATGTGCGAAGCACAACTTGTTCGCTCGGAGGTAGCGGCGCGAGAGAGAGAGCTGGAGCCGACGACGCAACGCAGTGCGCTTAAAGCCGCTGAGCTAAAATAGCCTCCCTACTCCTACCTACCCAAAGGGGCCGCTGCCGAGTACGCACAAGCTACCTGAGTCTCGTCGTTGAGACCATTTTCACTTAGTATAGCAAAAGCCTATACATTTTTCAATCTCGTTTTTGCTCTTAAGTTAAGCTTTTAATAATTTTGTTTGTTGAGTGAGTCAGTTAAAACCGATTTGTTATAAAATAGTCAGATAACAGAGAAGCTCTCTACAATGTGCAGGTTAAATGCCATAAGGAAATTGTTAATTCTTTCGATACTTTTAGGAAGCTCAGTAAAAATCATACAATAGATGGACAAGCGTGTCCGTATTTAAAGTCGGTGGAATTTCATCTTTCTAACTTAAAGACAGCTTATTTGGAGATTAGAAAATTAGATGAATTAGACAAAAAACAAGTTTATTTTACTTTGGATTTGTCCAATCTTACCAGTAATGCTTATGTTAACGTTAAGGAAGATTTTTTAGAATAGATTTGATCGTTCGCCTCGATCCAAACCTTGTAACCCTTCCCCCCCAGCTTTTTCATCTTCCATACTGTCTACTGGAGCGAACTTTTTGCTTTTAAAAATTAAATTGCCTCAGTTTTCTGAAAATAACTCTGAATGGCAACACTCTCTTAATCTGTTCAGGGCTTTAGTTTATTAAAGGAAACATGTCCGAGCCATGATTAAATTTCATCCCTTGAAAGCGCATCTATTTCATGAATCACTAAGTTTAATTCAAGGCATTTCTGTCACTTAACAGCAATACCAGAACGCTTGGGATACTCTTATCAACACTTTTAAAAGTCAGCGTCATCTCGTTCAATCATGTACTTCGATTATCTTCTCTTGAAAATCAATTAAGCTTAATTCTTGTGCTGAATAGATGCGCAAACGAAAAGAAATCATTAGCTTAATTGATTAATTAGTTAGTTTAGGTGGAGACGCTGATTTTCACATCACCTGGATAGTATCTTGATTTGATAATAACACAAAACAAAATTGACAACGATACTTAGGCAATTCTACTGATTCACCCTTCCTTAATCAAGTTAAACACATTATCACGTCAGAAATCATCACATAAGAATCATATGATGTTAAGTCTCAGGTTTGTGCCCCTAAAAGGGACAGCTCAAAGGGATCTTTTTACGTTACTGTATTAAAATCGTTATCTTGTCATGATTGTCAAAGTCATCATCCTCTTTATCAGTGTCTTTTATTTAAGTCCAAGCCGTGCTATGAAAAGAAAGATCTGACTTTCAAATCTCGTTTATGTTTTAATTTTTTTAGTCACCATTTGGCTATAGATAGCAAGTCTAATCGCTCTTGCATTGTTTGAAGCAAGAAGCATCACTTATTATTACACAGTTGTCTTTTCAAGCCAAAGACTGATTCATCAGATTCTCCTAATAGTTGTGCTAATGGTAAAGATTGTGAGTCTACCGATAGTGGAAAGTCCAGTCATCCAACTCATGCTCCTCGGTTTTAAGATCTTGGAGTTTTGTTTTATGTAAAACTGTCTCCAAATCCAGTTTGCATTTAATACATACAGCTTTACGCATTTTACCAAAGATAAGGACATTAAATAATATTTTACTTTTTTCTTTTAATCTTCGTACAAATTTTAGCAATGTATAAAACTCGTTTTGTTTTTTTTTAATTTTTCAGTTGGTATAAGCTGTAAAGTACGCTGTGCCATGCCAATCCTTCTAAAAATTTTTTAAAATTAGGGTAGTGTTTACAATCTGAAGTACGATTTAGTGTAAACTGACACGGACAAATATAAAATCCTTCGTTTATTTCCTGCAAGGCATCGTATAAACCTAGGTAAAATAAAAAAAGTTTACGAATAAATACTTAAATCGTTTTCAAAAATTATTTAATTTTCTTATAACCGAATAGGTAAGACCGTTTTCTATCAATGAAAACACGTTTTCTTAAGACAATTTGACACGTTTTATCTTTGATACGTGTTACGACGTCGTGTGAGTTTGTTTTTCTTATTATGAAGTAAAGTATAATGATAACGTTATTTTTATTTTCTTTATTCTCATAGTCGCTTTGATTTTTAAATTTTTTCTCAACCATAGAGGCAACCGCATCAAAATTAGGTCTTACCGTATTTTGGTAGTTGATACAAATACCTTTTCCTTTACATATATCATGCGTCTTAACGTTTGGAATACGTACACGATAACCATAAATCTTTGGTCCTCCGGACACAAAAGTGTCTATACAAGAACTCTCTCCATACTCCTCCAACTCGTCTGTTAGTTGGCCCAATAATGAGCCTGTGGACAAATTATATTTCTCTGGATCATAAATGTTAGTACAAAAATAAAAATCAGTGTTGTAATATAACCTTCTTCCGCCAAAATTTTCTAAATAGAAATACAATTTTAATCGTGCTTGAGATGTGGTATAGGCAGCTATAGCTACATTTGTACAGGGGGACGAAAGTGCCGCTTTGTCCTTGTACCTCCATATGACGTACGTAACATTATCGTTTGCCGGAAAACAATGTTTAACGTGAAGTTTTTTATTAAATAACAGCTTTACTAACGATTTGTAATAATTTACTACATTTGTTTTTCGAAGATTCTGTTTTTACATTGGTAGGCCAACCGCTTGCCTCTTGTTTGATTTTTAAAAAGTATCTATATATTTGGTAAATAGACCACCACTCTGTGAGACAGAGTAATACTCAGCAGTTTCGTACTGCAAAATTACATCAATTCAAATAAGTTTTTACCCTAACTTTAAAGCTTTTTTTCTTTCATCAAAAACACAAGTTCCTCTTAACAGTCGCTTATTGACATCGTGAAAACATTTATCTTCTTACACTTTCTCCATAAACGTCCTGCATCGACCAAAAAGTAGTCTTCCATGCATTTTTGTGGGAAGTACAGGATGAAACAGATTTAGTGGTGGTAAGATCGCGTATTTAACCCAACCCTTGTTGTTATCGCTCAAATTTTCGTAATTAACTTCTGTTAAAATAAAACAATCATCTGCATTGTAAATTTTAGAATGTTTTAAAGAAAATTTTCCTGTTCTTTACATGTATGTGTATAAGGAGCATACGTCCAAATGACTTATTTTTTGATTTTCTTAAGCGTCATTTCGCGTAACAGTATTCCCTGTACGGTCCCCAGAAAAAGCGTTCCTTGGGTTTAAGATATTATTTCTAGCTATCAAGTGATTTTTGACAAAAGTTAAAAGTTCTTGATTTTTTTCTAAAGATCAGTCGAAATCACATTCCCACATCTCAATTATAGTGTAGCCGTATTCTTTTATTTTTAAGGCCATTAAAAGTATATTTTTACAACGCTCCGAATAGATGTCGAAATTTGTTAGTTTCTACATTCGATCATCGGGGTAATAACGCGGACACCCGTGAAAATAACAACTGTAAAATCAAAAAACCGTACCATTAGAAGTTTTTTCTTCTGCTATAGGTTTTAAAAAACCATCAAATACTGGTCCTTTGATGAGTCAATATTTTAATAAATGTTCTGCACTAATTATTTCGATATTTCAAATTTTTTCCTTACACAATAACCATTTAATTAATTTTTCTGAAAATTGACCGAAGCGTGTATATCCGTTTTCTGGAATAATACCTATTGTATCGTTTTTTAAAAAATTTTTTCCAAATACAACTGAGCAAGCGCTTGCAATCGTTATGCCTTCTACAAAGGGGTCATTGTCTCTGACTTGTAGAAAAATTTTTCCAAAAGCTGTAAACAACTGACGCTATATTTTAACATCTTGTACACAATAATCTACTACATCCTTCTGCATATTAAATTTTTTTTTTTTTATAATTTGGTCATACCAATGTCCAAACTCTTGACGTTCTTTCAAACTCATTTAGTCTGGTGAAAAAAATTCAATTGCTGGATACGGTCCTTTGTTATTAAAATTCTCTTTGCTCGTAAAAATTTGGGTAACATACCCTTTTTTCAAATCGTCCGTCAAGTTAAAGGTTTTCGACAATTCTGAAAATTTCATTGCTAAATAATTAAGACTATCGATGAACTTGTTTTTTTCAATAGTCTTTTATATGATATCTCGTCCATTTAAAATGACGTTACAAAATTGATTTTTAGAAACGAGATGTTTTAAAATAAATTAAGCGTCAAAAGATTTTGCATTGCGTGATGTACATGTAAAAGAAAAAAACATTTCACTTTTTTTTTCGTACAGCAAAGTCAACAAACATTTATAAACATTTCTCACCTTAAAAGACTATTTCTTTTACACCACAAAATTCACAAATGGATAATTCTGTATTAATACAGTTATTACATCGAATTTGAGCTACACATGGAATCGGTAAATGTATGCGTATTTTTACCGTATCGTCCACAGTTTCGTCCTGACGTGTCTCAAAACCATAAAAAAAAGCAGTTTTTTTTCTTGTTGTTTCTCCCTTTTACAGTTTGAATCATACACAATTCATTTAAATCATGCATGGTTTGACACTGTCCACAAAATTTCTTCTACACTGGTGTTTTCTTTCTGCTAAGTTGTAAAATTTTGCACAAAAGCTACATATTTTTAAGGTATCGCATACACATCTTTCGCCTGCCCAATGTGTTTTTCTTCGCACATATGACCCTGGACGATTACAATTTTTAAAACACTTTTTTTTTTAAAAAGTACGCTCACAGTCATCACATTTTGTTTTCTTAATTTCAGAAGTATTATTATTACAATTAGGGTTTGCATTACATGCCGTGCAAACAAAAGGACACGAATGATTCACTATTTGTCTGTATTTTTTATTACATGGTAAACGGAAAAACATATTTGTATTGATTGCTAAAAAGTTTAACATTAAATTATAGTCTTCAATATTAGTGTAATACATTATGGTTATAAATAAACTGTAATTTGATGGCATATTTTTGACCCATCATAAATTAAAGCCGTGCCAGTCCTGAAGTGTTTATAGTCAAAAACGCGAATGGCTATGTTTTTCCGTAAAAAATATTTTTGACACTTTACAATTTCCGGAAACACAAAAGCGTCTGTATCTTTTTAGCTGTATCACTATTTTTTGATAGTTTTAGAGCTTTTTGTTCTTGCTCTTTTTCATTTTTAATACTTTTCCACTGTTTCTTATATTTGACATTGTCATTTTTATTTGTATAAACCTCGCCGCAAACAAAAGCCCTCACTAGACATAAATTATCATTATTTTGAATACTTAATGCTCCTTTTTTTCTATATTTTTCATAACATCTACGGAGGCACTCAATCCTTGAAGCACTTGTACGTCTGTTACCTCAACAATTATATTTTGTGAAACATCTTAAACTTAATCAGAGACCCTGTTAATCTTAATGCCTTAATATATGTTTCTACATCGCTTATTATATTAACGAATTCTCTACCTTTTAGTCCATGATCCTCTGGAACAACTTTTTCTATGTATACGTCCGTAACACCACCACGTTTTTGCACAAGAGCACAAGCACAGTTACACCCACAGTTAATTTTTTTACTCACTTGACTTGTTTTCGGTGTCATATATGTTTTTTGCTGCTGCTGCTGTTGATCCTGAGGCTGTTGTTATTGCTGTTGTTGTTGCTGCTGTTGTTGCTGAGGTTGTTGTTGTTGCTATTGCTGTTGTTGAGGGTTTTGTTCTTCTATTTCTTTGTGTGGACCACTTGGTTCCGAATTAGTTAGCTCTGCCAAAATAAAACAGTCTTTTTATTCTATATTCACGATGAACTACGCTTATAATGATTTGTACAATGAGAAAATTTATTTACCTTTATCTGCTCCAAGGTAACAAATTTTTTTTTGCATTCTCGATGGACCAGCCATTAATTTGTCATCGTTCTCGGTATTTCTCCTGCTATTTCCAATGACCTACGTAGAAGTCATTGGACTTAGCGTCGATGACGGCGAGGAAAAAAAAATTGTTTTCCTCGGCTATCGTATTCACTGAAATTAGTTAAAAATCAAATTATGTAAAAAATCGTGTTATAATTACTTTGATTTTAAGTGATAAGATTTACTGACAAATGTCATACAATACACTTGTCTCACTGTCAGAAACAAGCCCTCGGAATAACTCGGACTAACACAGCACTTCTTTAAGTTCTTGCACTGATGCATTCGATAGCACCTTATGAATACAAACTGCCGGGTATTCCAATTTCATCACGTCATGAAGCGCTAATCCATACATGACACACTGCAATACTACAGCTCATAGTTTTTTAATCATCGAATCCATGATGAATACGCGCACTACTTCTTTTTAACAGCTAAGAGAATATTGTCTTGGCTACGAGGGCCTGATGAAAACTGACTCTTCCTTTTGATCTTAAGTTTCTCACCAACACTGTATCTTCTCATCTTTTAGCCTTCTCTAGAGAAAAATGCATGCAGCTGGGGGTATGAAAATCACATAAACAATGAGTTAAGCCAGTCCCTTGATATTCGTACAGTTTTTAATGATTTTTCAACAGCTCGTAAGAATTAGACTTTGACTCGAAAGAAACCCAGCAGACACTTGTTTTATAGAGTAACGTCTCATTTTTTACAACTTTAAAGTAAAAACTGATATGTGATTACTATTGATATAATTTGAGGGCTTGTTGTCTGTTTAGGTAAACGTTGTAGCTGTCATATGGTTTCTGCACGTAATGGCAATATCCTACGAGTTTATTACTTTAGGTCCCAACAACTCACAGTTTCCATGCAACCATCACCCGAAAGAAAAAAGTGAGATAGTAAAAGAGGATAGAAGGAGTAAGAGAGTAGAGTAGAGTAGAGTAAACCTTATTAGGCTAAGGATCAACGGTCTAAAGTAGCCTTGCAATGTCAACATAGCTGTTCCAGACAGCTTACAGAGGTTCTATAAGGAGCGAGTCCTATTACATTGTGTTCGCAAGTAATATCACATACAGATGAGTAAATTGTTAGTTAGACAATAAATAATAATAATAGTAATAATAATTATGGTACTTAATAATAAGATAAATATAATACAAACTATACGTCATATAATACTAAATATTAAAATTTGAGCTAGGCTTATAAATAATTGATGTGGATAAATTAAGACTAAAAGAAAGATAGTTCAGAATTAAAGCGGCTGTCATGTTCTTTAAAGACTTTTTAGAGTCGGCTTTTGGTCAAGGTGAGTGGTGGGCAGCGTAGAGAAGAAGGCAGAGCGTTCCATTCTTTAGCAGCTCCAATGATAAAAGAGTTGTTGTAGATGTCTAAATTGACTGGTGACACTTGCAGCTCCAGAGAATCGGTGTTGTGAAGGGCAAGTGCTTCGGATGATCTAGTTTTGAATTCGAAGAGTTTGGCCAGATATGAAGGGGACCCAGTTTTGAGTACATTCTCAAGGAGGCTAAGCATAATATGTAGCCTTCTGCTAGAGAAGGAGACGATGCCATATTTTTTATAGACAGGAGTAATGTGTTCAGACTTGCGTAGGTTGTCCATAAAATGGAGTGCTGCATTTATACATCTGGTCATATTTGTTTCAATCTCGGAAGAGAGCCCATATAGTACAGATGCACAAAAATCCAAGTGTGGGAATACATAGCAAACGAGAAGTAGCTTAGTTTCATTGGGTAGACTACAGCTTAAACGCTTAAGTCTAGCTAACGCTGAGTAACAGCTTCTAGCAACTAATGCACAGTGGGATCGCCACGTCAGTGATCTGTCAAGAGTGACGCCGAGCAGTTTTACAGTGTCACTAGGCTCGATGATCGTACCATTGAGTACCAAGTCAGGTAGTGTACTAGCCCTTTGCAGTCGATTGCTTATGCCTCTGGTACCAAACCAGATTGTATGAGTTTTGCGCTCGTTGACGATGAGTCCATTGAGCTAGGCCCAGTTAGAGATGCAGCTGAGAATGCTGTTGGCACGCAGTACAATATTCTTCGCTTCACTGGCGTTACCGTGGATGTAGAAACAAAAATCGTCGGCGTATACGTGATAGTTGCCATCATTACATACTTGTGGAAGATCATTGATGAACAATGAAAAGAGTATGGGGCCAAGTTAGCTACCTTGTGGAACGCCTAAATTACTAAAAAGAGTTTGGAACAATTCAACATCAGGTGAACGTACTGTTTGCGATCTATTAGTCAGGTAAGATCTGATCCATGCAGCAGCAGTGTCAGAGAAGCCAATGGCAATGAGTTTGCTTATAAGTAAGTCGATGTTAACGAGATCAAAGGCTCTGGTTTGATCAATTTACAACAACAGGTAAACAAGGTTAACAACAGGGCTGACCACAACTCGTGATGCTCTTTTTATAGGAATAGGTTTGCCGTGATTCAGGAGAATACGGCTGTCGGCTCCACGGCCTACCACATTGGCGTAGGTTTTAGCTTTTTGATTGACCGCAGACGGTGCAGATGAGCACGTACTTAGTTGCTGGCAAGCTATTTCGATTTTAGAGAGAGAGAGAGAGAGAGAGAGAGAGAAAGAGAGAGAGAGAGAGAGAGAGAGAGAGCGAGAGAGAGAGAAAGCATAGAGCGTGAGATCTGATGAACAGTCAGTCCCATTTTTTTCGGTACCTGATCCTACTTCAGTAGTGTGTCAGCAGTCGAGCTATTGATAAGTTGACACAATCCCCAGCAATCGTAAATAGCGTATTTTATCATCGTAAGTGTTCAGTGCTAAAGTGGTGACTAGTACAAAAAAATTGTTGTAACGTTAGAAAATGGTGACGGCGGCTGTTGTTTCGAGACATAAAAGGCATGCATTTCTTCAAAATAAAAACTCCTTTAAGTCTCATGAAGAGGAAAACACTAATTCCACGTCTTATTCTAGCTTACATATATTAACTACTACATATACTTTAAATAAATTTTGTCCAAAATAGATCTCAGTTGGATTATACTATGATTTTGACTAACAAGTGTTCAAACCTTGAATTCTTTTATCAAGAAATAAAATCACAACAGGGTTCAATCTTAGTTAAAAAATGTGGAGTAAAATGCAAAATAATTTCGCAGTTATCTCAGATTATTTCAATAATACGACTACCGAAGTATTGGATCGAATACATTTTAGTGACATCAAGTTGTTGTTTACCACATCCCATGGAACAAAATCTATTATATTCCATTCTTACCAGGACAACAATAAGCAAGATGGGTGAAAAAAAATGAACTCTAAGGTACTACAGTAGTGATGCAGAAACCAATCTTTTGTGGACTGGCAGCTGCAAGTGTGTGTGTGGATAAAAGACTTCATCGTATTGAACGTGTTACGATATCAGTCAACGAATGTAAGAATTTCATTACCGAAAAAATAATTCTATTGCTAAAAAATACTGATACAGTAAAAAAAGTTGATGATTTGGTGATAGAAGGTGTTGTGAAGACAAATTCTGGTCAAATTAAAGAAACTGTAAAAGAAAAGTTTCAGTCTCCTACCGACAACGTATTTTTGCAACATTATTTTAAAATTGTTTTCTGGGAGTTAACAAATATGTGTGTAAAAATATTTGTAAATAAAGTAAGGTCTAAGTTGTGAAATGAATAATTTTTATGTACAAGAAGATATAAATAAATGGTCTGAAACTCATAACTTGGATATTTCTCATTTTTACTTTTTCATATTTTATATCTTTTTTTCTCAAGACAACTAACTCTGATACAAGCATACAGAACCACAGCCAATAAACATTAATTTTCATAACTCGTCTGACTTCCTTTCCCTTCAATCTTTGTTTTTTACCCCCTCATAATTTGAGCCATACTGCATCATGTCACATATGTTTTTCTATCCCTCACCCCCTTTATATATTAAAGTTTTTCTCGTAACTAAGAAATTTTACAGCTCTTTGACTCCCATATCTCTCATAATTTTTTCCTTTCACTTGACACAGCTTATCTTATTTTTCATCCCTCCATCATTCGGTTAAAAAACATATGGCCTTTCCACCCTTACAGCGTCCTATCACTTAAGAAAATAGGTTCTTTTACGAAAACCATAAGACAATAAAATAGCTTTCTTACTCTTCTGAGATCGTGATTTTATCACCCTACAACTAGGTCTGTTGCTAGAGGATAATAACCTCTAGTTAAAAGCATAATACATTCGGTCGGCTTTAGCACTCCTTACAAACACACTTCTCATACAGACCTACTATCCTGATACTTTAGCGCTACTTTTCCTTCTTCATCGAGAAAAAAAAAAAATACCACATGTCTTGGACACTACCTTTCGCAGACATCAAAGATGCAAGGGAGACAGGGTCACTTCAGAAGTCCTATATTTTCACCTTTCCACCCCACCTCCAAGGCCCAACTTGATCTTAAAAACCGCGCCACCCTTCGAAGATCCCAAAATTCCCCAGCAAGGCGCCCGCTCCTCCCCCTCCTCCAACAGCATGACCAAACGCTCACCCTGGGCCCGACCACCGGTGCCAGACAGTCACGTCAGAAGTGTCTGGAAATTACTTACCCTGACTGCTAGCGCTCACTTTTTCATTATCACTAGGATCACGAAAACAATACATGCAAACTTTATCCATAGTATCAGCGTTCTCCAATAAAAACTTTTGTAATTTTACGCGGTAGTAGTCTGTGTCAAAATTTACATCAAATTCGATATTATGCGAGATACAAATTATGTAATAAATGACAAAAATTCCATAACCATACGCATAGTTTTTCAAAGGACGAGGTACATCACACTGCAAGGGCCGCCAATTTGAACACCTATAACCCCATTTTCTTAAAAAATATTGAGACTTCAGATCAATATCATCGCTACTTCAGATTTCATAATGTTTAATACAATACGTTTTCTTTAGGGCTTCGTTGATTACGTACAACCTTTAATGTGAGTTATGGAAAAAGAGTTAGTCATACATTATATTTTTTGTCCCAATATCATATTGCGCCCATACCCCTTACAGTGGCTCAGTTGACAAATGGCAAAAAATGTAAAACTGATTTTCGTGGATATTATGAACACGTTTATACGTACATCTCGAGAAAGTGTGCAGAAAATTGCATCAACAATTACGTCATTTACCCACGTATTTGTTTCCACGTCTCCTTGCAGTATTTTGTACTTACGCACAAAGACTCCTTCGAAATTATCATTACTGACAATACTGTTGATTGTCGACTATCTTTCTATGGTGTAAGATTCCGATGAATTCTCGTAGTAGGTCATTTGTGATATTAGACCATTAGCTAACTTGTTCACATACATCTCTTTCACCTTTTCGTGGAGACCAGTTTCTTTTACAACTTTAGGTACATCCATCGGACATTTGGCCTTGCTTGCAAAGTTGTCTGGCAATTGTCTCTTACATCTCATGCAATGACTCAAATTGGAGGCAGAAATTTTACAAAATGATCACATGGCCAATAAACCTTCTTTACACTTGGGTTCCTACTACACAATTTTATTGAGTTAGCCCAAAATAAGAGACGTGGACAGGTTCTCAGTTGTACGTGTTCTGCAAATTTCTTTCATTCTATTTAAGTCAATAATTTTATTATACAAACCCTTTGCTTCGATGACCCATTGCTTTTGCTGCATGCAGAACTCCTAAATCTTCTGAAAAATGTTGTGTTGGAACAAGACATTTCAAAACTCAAGCATAAGGCTTGGACATCGTTTGTATCGAAAAAACCAAAAAAGCAAAAACTATTTTTTTTAAACTCTTCTTTAAATTAATTATTAAAACTCGGAAATAAATATTTTCTATGCTAACTAATTCTTTGATGTGCAAGAGGTATAAGTAAATTATAAATAAACGATTTCTGACTAAACAAGTTTTACGGTCAATTTATTGTAAAAATAGTTCAGTTTCTTTATATTATAATTTTAATGCTCTAAATAAACAACAAACCACTAAATAATTCAATACAGTTATATATACGTAATATACGGTGAGTACACAATAGTACACTTTTCCAAACAGAATTGATAAGTTGGCTATCAGCAGGGCCTACTTAACTACACAGTAAAAAATTTTTTTGTAAAATCCCTTATGCCTTACATAAAATCACTGAGTAAAATAACGTAAAGCTACTACGTCCTTAGTAATACAACAAAAATTTTTGTGAGTATCCTATATTTTCGTAATTTTTCCATATTTCTTCTTGGATATTAATTTGACCCAGATTTTATATAGTATATTTTACTATTAAGCTTGAAAAATACTTTTCTAGCAGACTCGTGATTTTACTATATAGGCGTAGCAATTTTACAATCATCGTTGTATGACTCCGTTACTCTACGTATAATACAGAGTGTAAGTGTTTCACAGATGACTGTTCATAAATCATATGATAGTAATAATGAATGATAGTACCTGAGAGTAAAGGTACACTGGGTACACAGCTCTAAGCGGGACAAATACGAGCATCATAAAAATTTGGGCTTTAACTTGACAGTTACTAGTAATAAAAGTAAGTATATTTATTCTTATTGTAAAGTTACGTTGTATTGAGTTGTGTGTAATTTTGGCGTAACATCACAAAATATGAAAGTTCGGTATTTTTCTGGGGTCAGTGATACATCATAACCTCACAGCCAACCATCGCATAAATTACTTCATGGAAAAGCATACCTAATGTCTTGCAAGCAAACTGTGAGAACTTTTTTCAAGTTAATTATTCAATCAGGGTGTATTCAAAACTTACCGTTCGTTATTTTAATTGTTTCTTTCAAAAATGTGCAGAAAATTTGATAGGTTGTGGTAATAACATAGTATCTGATGCATAATCGGTAAGATTTTCTTTTCAATTTTGGAACGTACAGTTTAAGTGCCAAACGTAAACTTTTAGACGTGTCCTAAGAGAAATTCATCGTCTTACTAGAATCGGATAAAAAATTATTTAGTTACAATGACTGTTATAGAAAAAGTTGTCTATTTATCAAAATTTGGTTCAGTTTGTATGTGTTACTTTTCTCAGAGTAGTATGCATAAATAATATTAATAAATGTTTATGCATTGGATATACGTACAAATTTATTGGCCAAGGAAACATTAGTTATTGACGTTACGTACAGTTTTGATCGATTTAAAAGTTATTATTAGATGGAAAGATAGATTCTTTTATGATTCGTTTGATACCATTCAAAAAAATATAAAGTATAGCTACTACAGTAGTTATTTCGATAGTAATATCAACTTATTCGGACTAACGTGTGTGATACACCTTCTGATTTTTATTGTCACTTATTTTGTTATAAACATGTACATAGCCAATATTTTATAACTTTTTACATCTTTTATTCAAAACATTCGTTGTACCTTTAATTTGTATAGGATGAAAAACACCTTTTTTTTTAAATAAATTTATGTCTGTCAGAGTACAATGAATTACTGTGAATGAAATTTGTGTTTGATTAAGGTATTATACTTATTGCTTTTGATTGTTTTCTACTTTCACCTAAGTTAGTTAACTTCTTCAACTTTGTAGCATATAATAAAATAATGATAGAAAAATTAAAGCCATTAATCTCCTTATGTGTGTGGAAGGGGAGGGGGGGTGCATACATATGCACTCGGACGAATTACATTACAGGCTTACTTTACCAGCCCATTAATTACAGTGCTTACCTTGGATAGATGCGAAGTAGGTGCGAGTCCTATTGATCCATATGAAGGGTGTAACGATCGACAAAAGATAACACCCATCGATTCCGTAAACTGTGACTATAATTTTGTTAATTAACTTGTGTGGGAGAGTTATAACAAATTATAACACTCTTGTGACAACCTCACACTTTTCATCGTGCCAAGCCATCAAACTCACACTACGCACTCATTCCTAAAATCTCGATCACAAGATAACTATTATTCGACACACATTAATTCTATTTTATGAAATGGCACGATTAAGATCTCCTGGAAACCCAAAATAAATCTATCCAAAACAAAGTGATAGAATTAGCTTTTTTAAGATTTTAGTTCTGAGTTTTGAGAGAACAATTGCCTTACGGGGAAAAGTATGATACAATTTTAAAAATTTAAGAACGGACACTGTTTGGTCATCGAAAATGATCTGAAAGAAATAGTAATAATGGCCAAAATCAGCTTTTTGCGCTCTATATCGTCAGATTAGTTTAAAGAAAATTTAAATAAGCTTATGCGCGTTATAGTGCACTAAACAAGCCAGATAATACTGTAAACTAAAGAAAAGATGCAGACAAGCCCCAATTTTGAAAATTTTTTTTGTTACGTATTTCTTAGACCCCCTGAAACATTTATTTCCAGCAAAATCAAGAAAGTGGGGTGATTTTAAACACCCCCAAGCAATCCCAAAAGTATCTCTTGGGTTAAAATTAAATAAACAAATATTTTACCACAAAAATCTTTTATAGTTGATTTTTTGGGTCGCTGATCATGAATCGGACGTCTAAAAATATAAAAAACCATTTATCTCACCCTCCCCCAAAAGCACCTCAGAAAGTTGCTGTCGTCGTGAAATTTATTAAATCAATATTTTTTGTTCCAAAAAGCTGTGGTACATTTTTTTGGTTGCTAATCACGAATCTGACATCGAAACGGAGAAAGAACTAATAATTTCACTTTCCCATCTCCCAAAACACCCCAAAAACTTTCTTTTCTCGTAAAATTTTATAAATCGATATTTTGCTATTCAAATGTGCTCTAGTAAATTTCTTGGGTCACTGATCATAAATCTAATACCCAAATAAATAAAAAACCGATAATATAACTTCCCTACCCACTAAGGCACCCCAAAAAGTTGCTGTTATCGTAAAACTTTATGAATCGATATTTTGCCTTCAGAATGAACTCTAGTAGGTTTTCGAAAATTAGAATTTGAATAAATAGATTTTGGTACGCACTCCTGACAGCGGTTAAAATATTTATACGTAGATCATAATACATAAATAATTACCGTGTATTTACAGATTACTGCGTTTAATTTTTATATTTATTAACGACAATGTACAACGTATACGGAAGAGTTGTAGTAACATTAACATTTCAATGAAGGCTTAAATAAATAAATGACCTAAAAAGGTAGTAAAAATTTAATAAAATAGTAACGGTAATGTGTATAGAAATAGAAGAAAAAAAAAAAATTTTTACAATAGTACTTCTACTTTACCGACAAAATCAAAGTCTACTTTAAGTTTACAAGCAACAATATGTGGCACTGCAACAAAATTTATTGTTGTACAAAAAATATTACTGTTGAACTGTAATACCTATAACCTTCCACCTCTTTAGTTGTAAAATGGTGTGCCAGGAATTTAAAAAAAATGTATCTTTGCTCGCATTTATCCAAGGGCATTTAATTTTTTTTACATTAAGAGAGAGATTCTGCCAGTAAATTGGTAAAAATTCCAAACGATTATGTTTCTACATAAAGATTATTTCATTTTGCAACTAGGCACTTTTTTGCATTTCGATTTGAAAGTCCCTTGTTGCAAAACTTGATTAGCTGTAAAAAAAAATGAAAGTACAACTCTTAAGAAAGAGAATGAGTTCTTATATAACACTCTCTGACCTACCATAGAGGCAATAATTAAGTGGCAAAACAGTGCTTTTTCAGTCGACAAAAAGATTTTTGTAAAGAGTATTCAAGGAAAGAATTCAAAAAAAAAACTGCATCTATATCACATCAAAGCCTATCAAAATGTGAAATGTCTAAGTGTAAAATTGTTTGTTTGAAACGTTATTTAAAATACATCGACCTTTGGCGGTATTGTGCTTTTTCTTAAAAACCAGAATAACCTTTCTTTTGAGGAAACCCTCCTTTTCTTAGTCTACATATAAAACTAAGAAATAAACAACATTGCCCAGAAATACTAAAGTAATAAATATAAACACTATAAACTATAAACAGAATATTAGACTTTTTCTCCTTAAAGTAAGAAGAAATAAAAGCACAAAAATACTTATTTTTTAACGAAATAGTCAATAACACTTTTTTTGTGCGAACATTTACTAATATCTTTTAGAGCACTTAATTTAGAAAAAATAAAATATAAGTTTATTCGGCCGTTGAATATTTGACAAGACTTCACACGGAACTGGACCAGTATGCTCTTTAAATAAGTAATTAAAATTTTTTTGTCTTGAACTTAAAAATTTCTGTGATTTGCTATATAGTAACTCTGGGGCTTTTCATATCAAACGTCTTCCTACTTAAAAATAAGCAAACAATTCTTCGTTCACAGAAAAATGTATATAGTCTAGTAAAGATAACTGTTAAACAATCTGTTGCTTAAAGTGTCTGCATAATTATTAAGTATGTAACTCGAAGTCGTAAAAAATTATGGTAAAATTTTTTGCTTCCTAAGGGCACGAGTTTTATGCATTTTTCTTGTAAAAAAATACTTATATACAACGAGTTTTAATGTGGATAACAAAAGCTTAAACGATTAGAAAGAGAAGCAAAGTTACATAAAAAATTATTACTTACTCAATTTTGATCCACACAAAACCTTAAGAAAAACAGCAGTGAGAAACGTGATGCAAAATTACGATAGTATATAGAAACACACACACAGATATATTTACATCATAGCCCGATAGTCGATGGCCAGCAGCAAGTAGCAGCCGTGGAGCAGCAAGAAAAGACTGGAACGGCCACTATATACGGCTTGTACTAGGCCGAAATTTTTTTTTCCTCTGCGTCAGATGCCCAAGAAATATTAAAAGTCCCAATGAAATTTTTATAATGGGACGAAAAAAAAGTCTCTGAGGAAAAGTGCATTTTTGAATTATCGATGATTCTTTATCAACTGCCCTGGGTCCTAAATCATATTTTTTTTTGCCAATGAAAATTTGCCAAAAACATATTTCAAAAGACATTCTATGTGAGTTGTCAATTAATACATTTAATAAAATTAAAGTTTTAACACTTGTTTTTCGAGCCTTTATTTAATATTTATACGTTAGCGCTAGCTTAGCAAATGAATCACTAGATCTTGATAAATGAATATTGAAAATAATTTATGTAAAATGTAGCCAGATAGCTAGATTGTAGCAATAAATTATTTAAATTGAAAATTACCTTAGAAATACACAAAAAATCTATCGTTTCTAGAATATTTGAACTCTTAAATATGTATTAGATCTCATAGCATTAGTTTTGTTACTTTTCTTGAAATAATATATTTCAGATTGCAATAACAAAGAATACTCATCACAGACGTTCAAATTGTAAATATGTCATTTTAATAAAGTAAAAAATACCAACTACAAAAAAAATATCAAATACAAATAAATATTTGTGTCATATTTGATTAAATTTTATGGTTCACAAAAAGTTTTCAGCACACTGCGCTTAAAGAAGGAACAAAAATTCGTAGGATAGGTGAAGTTAGTGAAAAATTGTTTACAACCAAGAAGAAAAAAAAGGAATTTCTCAGATCGCATGCTTAATACCCTCGGCGTCGCATCATACGTTATTGCCTATAATCCAAAACATTATCCATTTCTTCTCCTAATTTAAGTAATGAGCATTTTTTTAACTACAATAAATAAAAATAAAACAAAATAATGTAAAAAAAATATTTTGTGTATTGATTAAAAAAATTTCTTGCTTTTTCTGGGAATACCTATTATATATAATAAAATAATGCAAAAATTTACTGTCTCCGTGTTACATTTTGTTTTTACATAAAAAGCATTCAACTAGTACCAGTTTTCTTATTTAAACCCTGGATGAAAAGTATCAGGCTATAGTGTAAATCACAAAAGACGAAAATAAGCTACGTCCGATTCTTTAAGATATATTGCTAAGAGTACTAATAAAATATTTGAAGTTTAAATAGTCTAGAACTCCGAGAGTTTTTGTTATTACTAAAATAATTTCATATTTAAATAATGTAATGTAACTAGTTAACTATACGACTACATTTTTAATAAATACTTTTTTCCAATAATTATTTATCAAGATATAATGACTGATTCACCAAGCTAGAGTCAACGTATAGATAGTGAGTGAAGGCTCAAAAAACAAGTGTTGGTACATTTTGTAAAATTAAAATTTTTATCGTCAACTCACATAAAATGTTTTTTTTTTCAATTTTTATGAGTAAATTGTTCTAAATAAACAAAAAAAACGTAATTCAGGACCCAGTGCAGTCGATAGAGAAATATTGATAATGCAAAAATGCACTTTCTCTCAGAGACTTTTTTTTGATCTCATTATAAAAATTTTATTGGGACTTGTGATATTTCTCGGGCGTCTGACGCAGAGGAAGAAACAAAATTTTGGCCAAGTACAAGCTGTAAATACTGGACGTTCCCCTCTTTCCTCTCTTCACGCTCTACTGTTTCGTGGCTGCTGCTAGCTGCTGTCTATCAGCTAGCGGGCTAGAATATTTATATACAATCGTAACTTTGCATTATGTCCTTCACAACCGTTTTTCTCGAGATTTTGTGTAGGCCAAAATCAAGTGAATAGTCGTCTTCTTTGTATTTTCTGCTCCTCTTTCGAATGGTGTAAACATTTTTTTTATCAGCATTACCGTTTGAAAAGTACAAGCATGTTTGTACAAAAAAATAAGTAACCTGTACATTTAAAATGCCAAAAATGTATCCATCGGTTTTTACAACCTCGATTCACCTTATTATTATAAAATAAAGACACTTTATACACCGACTTATTTAATAAGTACTTTAACTATATTACTTTCTGTTGGACAAAGAAAGCAGCAAACAAAGTATACGTTAGCTATTTACGTGCTCGGTCAGTGACCGTAACATGACATCCATTCTTCTATATTAAATCACTTGTTAAACGTGTTTAATACACTATTAAGATATGAAATTGTTAACAGGCGTTTCCAAGAACAAGCAGAAAAACTTTCTTACCGGATATTTTATAACTGCAAACAATAAACTGTTGTTTTTAACTTCTAAAGATTCTTAAGCGTGCACCTAAGTGGAAAGAAAGAGATAGAAAGAGTTTCACTGTATAATATATAACCAAGTACTTGCTGCGTGCGAATTTGGGTATTTTATGCAGCTACTTACGGATTTTTTCCCATAGTCGTAATGATAGGATGATTGCACAAAAAAGTATCAGTGTTCTCAATTACATAAAACAATGTCATCTTACCTTCGCAGTCAATAAAATTTCTTGCAGGATTCGATCAATCAGCAAAAATTTTTTTCGATTTTACAAAACAGTTAATGACATTTAATATAAATGTGGAAGAGTTGATATACCTTTATCTCTCCTAGTCCGTCCTCCTCAGAGCCTCCCACTCCAATTCTCTTCTTTTTCTCTCTCTCTCTCTTACTCTCTATAAACTGTAGATTGACTTTGTGCAGTATATACACTCTGCAATTTGTGGAAAACGCAGCAAAAATTCATCAGTTTTCTGCTGCTTCACTATTAATCAGCACATACAACAAATCAAGTTTTATTGCATCGATACTTCATTCCAAATCATTACGTGCACAGTAATTTGATGTTATTCAAGAACTACTGTTTGTCTTGTTTTGCAAATGTATGTATTTATGTAATTAGTAATCATTGGTGCAAGTTTTTACACCGTTTATGGTTATCTGACAAAAGAAAGGACTATTTTCCTCAAGACAAAACAAAAATTGAAAACATCGTCATATTTCATCAAGTCATCGAGTAAAAGGTCTGTAACTAATTCGACTCTAATTTGTAATTTGTACTGATGACTGCTCCAGGAGTAGTTGGCTCTGTTACCAATAATCTGAGAAAACGTATTTGCTAGTGCAGATTAAAATTGAAATTTCTTCAATTTTTGTACTTGGAAGTAAAATGAAAATTCTTTCCTCTGGCACTGTGAATTCGAAGAAGTAACCTTTACCATCCTATTTTTACTGACTTAAACAAATTAAAACACCAACATTGCTCACACTTTTCAAGAATACTAGTAGAACATCATCAAGAGCAATGGAATATTTCACAATAATTTACCTTAAGCGATAGTTTTACTTTTACTTCGATGATCTTGTCATTTAGGGCTAAAGTTTGCAGTACGACTGCAAGAAAGTCAATATTCTTGTCACTTTGGCCAGTGATACCACGAAACATCATATGATTCTTATTGCAAATACGTTTACCTCCAACAATTTTACGCAAAGAATCACATATATAGCTTAAAACATTGCTAAATCCAATAACAAAATATCTCTAGTATATCTCGTCCATGATGATTCACTTTGTTTACATGCATTATAGCAGTTCCATTACTAGCTACTTGTGGCGCTGGCGCTACCCTAGCCTAAGAAAATAGCCTTAAATTTTCAATTTATTTTTTGCATGCTCTGAAATTTGAGCTGTACATCCATTGAGTAACAGTTTCTCATAAATTTTAATATTTGTGTGAACAGCTTAACTTTCCAAAAGGTGGTATGCCACCTGAAGCGAGGAAGTATCGATGAAACCTATTTGGTTTTTAGCATCATTTATTCTTTGGAAGTACCTTAGACGGGCAAGCATCGGTGAATAACAAAACAAAATCAGACTTGAACATTTTGACGTGCTGTACCGAATTTGATACGATGGATCGCATGCATTTTAGAGTAACAGATAGAGTACAGATGAGGTGAAAAATTAATACCTGCCACCAATCGTACCATAGTTGCAAAACATTATGTATCGTGCAGGCCTTAAGAATTTTTGTCATGTAGCCTCGCTATAGCTGTGGCTAGCTACATCAGTATGTAAACATTGCCGAGTGCAAAAAATTAAATTTTTACCTGCTGCCACTAATATTCATGGATATAAAAGACAAAGTTTTTTGTAACACAGTGGCATAGACCTCAAAACTAAGAGTTATTTACTATCTTAAAAACGACTGTGCAGGCTGCTAACAGTTTGAGGAACTGTATACTATGTCAGAATCTTCTAGAATATTTTTGTTAATTATTCCTAACTATAAGGTATAACAAGAAGCTTACATAAATCAAGCAGTAATGCGTAGCTGAAGAGAAAAAAAATTTTTCCTAAGGATAAACAACATTTAAAATTTGAGCATTCGTAATGATCACTAAATGTTAATAACTTTTGTAAAACATGATATTGCAATAACTTACTTTTTTAATTCAAGTAAAATTTGTTTTGTTATATATAAATAACTTAAATATGGTCAAACATAAATAAAAAAGGATTTATCCATTTTTTTGTGTCACAAAATTAAATTAATTTCATTAAAAAACAAAGCTCAATTAAAAATAAATTTTTTTTTCTCATGTTTGAGGCTGTAGTATCCTTAACAAAATCCATTTTAATACTTGATCTAGCCATACTGTGAAATTCATGGTGACCCATTAGGTTTGAATTTCTTGTAATACGCTTCACCCACATACACCCGTCATTTATAGTACATGAGTTCATCCAAAATGTTTGATTAAAAAAATTTTTATCTTAGTTTATTGAGTTGATTAAATTCAGTATTTCAAATTGTTTTAGAACGACTAGGATAAAAGTTTTATATCATTGAGAAATTATTTTCGTAAGTCAATAGTAACACACCAGATTTAATTGCCGCAAGGTTAGGGTGACATTTACTAGTGTCACATTTTTTTACAAATAATTTGTTCGGTTAAAGTACCTTTTACATAAACCGGTGCGTAAAGTGTGTTTGTTATTTAATATTACGTAACTTGAGCTCGTAAAAAATGATGGTAACAATTTCAGCTCCCTAATTGAACGAGTTCTATGTTTTTTTCTATGAAAAAAATGCTTGTATGCAACAAGCGGTAATGTGGATCAAAAAATAGAAAAAAAGAGATAATATACATAGAAAACGATGATTAACTTAATTTTGACCCACACAAAAATCTCAAGAAAAAAGGCCGTAAAAGACGTAATGCAAAGTTATGTTTGGTTATAGACATACTAGCCCGCTACCCGACCAACAGCAGCAAACAGCAGCCGTGGGGCGGTAGAGCTCGGCGAGAACAGAGAGGGGAACGGCCAGTATATACGGCTGGTACTCGGCCAAAATTTTGTTTTTTCCTCCGTGTCAGACGCCTGATAAGTATTACGAGTCCCAATGAAATATTCACAGTGGGACGAAAAAGAAGGTTTCTGAGAAAAAGTGCATTTTTGCGTTATTGATGATTCTCTATTGACTGCACTGGATTCTGAATCACATTTTTTTTTTTTTTTAATAAAAATTTGCTTATAAAAATATTTAAAAACACATTGTATGTGAGTTGACACATAAAATTTAAATTTTAACAAATTTCTTAAATTTTGTATTCCGAGCCTTCGCTTACTATTTATACGTTGGCACTATCTTGGCAAATTAATTATTGCATCCTAATAAATGAATATTTAAAAAAAGTATTTACTTTATATGTAGCTGAATAGTTAACTTGTGGAATTTGATTATTTAAATAACAAATTATTTTAGTAATACATAAAAACTCTCTCGTTTCAAGACTATTTTAACTTTATAAATTTCATTGGAACTCTTAGCAATATTTCTTAAAAAATCGGACGCTGCTTATTTTCTTACTATGAACGCATAAAATTCGATGCGGTGAGCGCTCAGGTCGAACCCGTGCAGTAGACGCAAGAAGCTCCGTGCAAATTCTACACATCGCCTCTTGCGTTACGATAGAGTAAGCTGAGATAAAGGGGATACTATATTTAATGTAGTTTTTATGTATGTATCAATGTATGTGTGTATGCATCAATATTTATATATATACACACGTACACCTGTATTTTTTTTCGAATGTAATCTGCATTTTTAATTTTTTTTGTGCTTAATGTAATACATAATAAAAGTATAAATATCCCCTTTTTGGACAGATATTGCTTGTGTATTGTCAAATTAATACTTCCCGTTAATAAAATATTGACAATTAATTTTATATTATGTCATTGTTTTGTTAAAAAGAGATGATAAATAATGTTACAAGTACACAATAAAACAATTTTTTTCTCATACCTGCAATATATTTTGTACATTATTTTTTGTAATAATTTTGTATTCATGAACTAATTATTTAAATATATTAGAGCGACACAAAAATATTTAAACTAACACAAAAAATTATAATAGTTTATCACTGAATAAGAAAAAAAAGCTAACCAATAATGTTTATTGAAGACACTCCACCATCTTCAGTTGATTCTTTCAATTTTAAGTTATTATTCGCATTCGTAGCTTTGTCACTCAAGTCTTAAAACATGTACATAAATAATAAAAGAAAAAATATATTTGTCTACAAGGAAAACATAAAAAAGTTTTGTTCTGTTACTCGGTTCTAGGAAACAGGGACACAGTTTCATGCATGAAACTTAAAGCATGGGGCTAAAACATGAACACGTAAGATAAAATACAAGGAAAGCCACATAAAAACTGTACAAACTTTTTTATGTACATATATTTTTTCGTATTCACACTAATTATTTTAGTATAAACACCAAAATTGTTTATCTACAGTTTGTTGTTAACCTAAAACTTACCATAAAACTCATAACGTCCGGTACTGTACATAAATACATATACAAATAGAAAGACACAACTGTAATAGACACAGGTATATGCGTATGTATATCGTGGTGCAACCCTGGAATCCCCTCCATGCAGGTACAATATATCGAAACTCTTAACGTAGGAGACGATATGTAAAATTTGCACAAAGCTTCTTCCGTCTACTGCACGAGCTCGAACCGAACCTAAAGAAGAGAACTCCGTATATTTTAATTCGTTATACTTTCAGTGCCACTTCCCCATATAAAAATTCTTACCCAAGAAAAGGTGAGGTTAACGTATAAGTGTAAGGTTTTATTTATTTTTGCCCTCTTAACGTTTACTTAAAGTAATGTAATGTCTAGATGTCAAGACCACATAGCTTTTATAGAATACATATGTTTTTGTATGTTCTGCTACGTACCTACTCATAAGTATGTAGGCAATTGGTCATAGTGCTCTGGAGAATAAGAAGAAATAGAAGAAGATTAAGTTACATGGACTTTAAAGGGTGTTACTAGCAGCCTTCTATGAAAACAATCAATGACATGGTAAAACATGAGCTCCTGGACAAAAGACAGGAGATCTGTTATCCGTTGGGGTTCTGTTTATTGAACTGTTCGAGCTTATTAAATGGCTCTCTGTACTATCAGATAAGTTGTGTTTTATTTTGTTTCAATTTACAAATGCACATATACATGTAAGGATTAAACTTTGTGAAAATTTTGTTTTACAGATGCTGAATTGGCAGATTATCCTGATGAGTGTTCTTCTGTATAGTTTGTCTCTGACTTACAAGAATTACTGCAGTGTCCTGTGTGTTGTGAGATTCTGTAAGCCACTGTTTGCCTGTGTGTTTAAAGTGCCAGCTGCAGTTGAACGTGTATCCTTAATGTTGTGATGAGAATTAATCCAGTCTCTTAGAATCTTTCCGAATGCCTGCGAGAATTAATCAACAAACCTTTGGAATCAGGGACTTCTCCATGAAGAGCAACAAACAGAAGCTGAGTATAAAAACTTTTAAGGACCATCGATGGAAGTAAATTATTGATGATATTGATGTTTTTCATATAAAATTAATGTTTAGACATAAAATCGTGCTGTTGTGTAGATTACATTAAAAACACTTGTATAAGTCGTAATAATAAAATTTTTTTATTTATCAAAATTTGCTTTACAAATGTACATTAAACAGTATATGATGGTTTTTCTTCGATGCACAGAATTGTATACTCAGTATTTAATCGTATGACCTTGTACGTTGATAATTAAGCAAGAGAAAAATGCGAGAACATAAACAAGTCCTTGAATGTAAACTCTCCAGAACATCATCTTGTCATCACCCTTGCCTTTTTCTTTTTGTTTCGATTGCTCAACAAGTTGTATTCTAGCTTCTTTGGTTTGCAGTTTTTATGATTTTTTACTATTTAATTGTCTTGATATCTAGACATAACAATATTTTTAGTAAAGGTTTAGAGGGCAAAAATAAATAAAACTTTACACTTATACGTTAACCTCACCTTTTCTTGGGTAAGAATTTTTATATGGGGAAGTGGCACTGAAAGTATAACGAATGAAAATATACGTAATTCTCTTCTTTAGTCTACATTATTTGGAAAAGGGTTAATTTTTATTTATACATATTTTATCTTTGACGTTATTTATACTGATGAAACACAACGTGAACACTGCGAATATGCGCGCAGTAGACGGCTCACTCTCACTTTCACAAACGATGCAGCCCTCAGCCACTACATATATATATATAAGGAAAAAATTCCCTAGAACCTCCCTAGAACCATACGCCGCACCATAGAGCGAGTCAATTAACTAAAATTGTTTATTGGATTTTAAATATCTTGCAGGCCTATATGGCGTTGGTTGTATACTTTTTTTTTTTTTTTTTTTTTTTTTTTCAAAGTAAGCTATTTTTTGGCGACTAGGCCCATATTAGCATTGGAGATTGTATACTTACGCATTGACATCGCTGTGCCACAATTGAACACTGTATGAATGCATACGTTTATTATTTAAATTTTTTCACGCATGAGCTGCAGCTACACACTGCCAAAGTAAACACAGGCCACGTGCATGCGCAATATGTAACTACACTAGATGCATATCACCCATAGGCGTTATAAAGTGATTTTATTTACTTAATAATTAATCAAGAGTGTGCAAATAGAAATTTTGACTGTGCAATTAAGTTTAGACAATGTGCAGTTTTTAAGCCCCTGTGCAGTTGGAAATACGCTCTAATGAGAGAGATATTGCGATCCAACTACGGCCTGTGAATCGACTAACTTCTTTAATTTTTTATACATAAGTGAGGCATGTGCAGTTCTTATTATTTGCATAAACGAAATATGCAGATAAAAACACGTCTTCTAGAATTTTTTTTCTTGCACAAATCGATAATTTGCGGGCTGGCTTCCAGGAGGTCCGCATCGAATCTTGTGCGTTCGTAGCATGGAGTAAGACTTTAGCGTGAAAGCAAGCAGTTTCTTGCGTGCAAATCTACGACTAAAGCTTTTGCTACACAAGGCAGTAAATAGGCTTGGCGCTAGTGACATGTCTTAGTGCTTGACGCATGTTTTTTCTCTCCGTGTACTAGCTGCTGGCCATCGATTAGCGAGCTAGTATATATATGTATACAACCGTAACTTTGCATAACGTCTTCCACGGCCATTTTTTTTAAGATTATGTGTGGGTTCATAACAAGTAAATAATTATTTTCTATGCACTTTTTGCTTGGCTTTCTAATGGTGTAAGCTATTTCTTCATCTGCATCACCGCTCAGAAAATACAAGCATGTTTGTACAAAAACCAAAGAACCCATACACTTAGAAAGCCAAAAATGTAACCTTTATTTTTTTACGACTTTGATTTACGTGGTTGTTATTTATCTTCTGTACCATTTAGTTATACATTGTAACGTGAAATTTAAATAACTGATAAAAAACTCTTTTCACCACTTTTTGGCTCAACAGATAAGTTTTTGAAATTTGGATGTAAATTATGAGTGTTGCAATTTTTATCATCGTTACAAGATTATTTCATAATACTTTGAGTGAGTTTACAAGTGTTGCATGATATTTCTTTAAATTAGAAAAGTTATGTGGCTGTAATAACGAATAATATTCTTAATCTGTTTTGAAATTTTCACTGACAAATTTTTTTATTCATTTTTTATTTAGTACTACAACTATCTTAAGGTATTGCAAGCTGCGTAACAAATTTAAATCCAAGTATACAAAAATACATCGGTACATGCATTAAATGTAGGTGTTAAAGGGTATACATGAATCGTCACATTTTTAAAGGCAATTACTGTTATCTTTTCCTGAACCCTATATCTATGACCTTTCAGATCAAACTAATATGAAATGACTAAGATAGTAAAGCAGAAGTAACCGGACAAAACAAAAGCATATTCTGTTATTTCAAAAATTAGTTGCACGAACAGCAAGATACTGTGTGGTGTTTGTTTGACAAGGAGACGTACAGGTTAATTAACTCGATCTTTTGTGTACATGTTTTCAAATAAATTTAATGCGCAATCGCAGATATTGATTACATAAAGATCATATGAAGTGTCTCTAACAGCAATTGGACAATGAGTCACTTATCAAAAATAAGACAAAACATCGGGAGCAAAATGTTCCTAATTGCAAAATAAAAAAAATAAAGGATCTCACTACACAATTTTTCACGTGATAATTTTTTATAAATTGCAATATCCAGTGATATTAGTTCGCCAATATCTTAAGATAAAGCAACAAAATAAAACTCAATTAATATGAGATTAATAGGCGCTTGTTGAAACAAAAATACAAGAAAACAAAGCTATTTTCGCATTTCTAAGTTTTTTTGTTCAGAAATGACCAGCTATTTTCGGGAATCACCTAAACATTACTCATAAGTAAAAAAATTCTTAGAAATCTAATAATGGATTTGTGATCGCAAAACAATTTGTATTTTACAAATATATCTTATTCAATATCTTTGAACTAAACAAACCTGTTTATCATCAAATAACTTATAACTTTGTCCAATCCAGCTCTTTTACTGTAGAATCAAACTGTACAACATGTTATTTAAACACAATTCAATTTAAGTAGGTAAATTATAAACAAAATAAAAGCACAACGCTTTATTTAACGGGATCCGAGGGATGAGGCACATCTGTGAGGCCACCAGTAAAGGTTTTACTACCTCTACGATGAGGAATCATTGAACATAAACGATTCACGAGCTTTACTCCACCATTCAATTGCGATCTCTATTACTCACGGTTACCAGTCAGGACGTAGCGTGATGGCTTAGACTAAATTACCCACAAGACCCACGATGACAATATGAGGTTTCTCCTACCAAAGGCCAGAATGGTTGCTTGAACTTGGCGAACTCGTCGATGAAAAGCTCTCGTTTTCCCTTGTACTCGCCTTTTTATTCCGCCATCCCCCTCTATTATTGAAAGCCACCAAAATCGCTAATTGTCTTCGACCATTCTCGCGTTTCCTTGCACCTGGTCGTGGTCCTACACGTACTTTTCATATCCCTTCCCTATATCGGGAACCCGCATCATCCAAGAGTTCCGTAAGTTGTAACTTATTAACATTAGAAAAAGTACGATCATTGTCAGGGGATGCACATTACTGGTAACTGGTAACATATAAATACAAATTACAAATATTTTGTGTATGAAGTGATAATTGTATTATGGCAACCAAAAACGGATAAAAATATGTTTTAATCCTTCCATTTTTTTGGACTGTATACTTACTAGCCCTTGGTCAATACTAAGGGCTAAATGAGCAAATGCATGATAATGTGCAACTTTTTTTTCGAAATAATATTATTTAGGGAAGTACCACACCAACTGCATTAGTCAAAGTTAATGTGCGCAGTGGATCGAACTATTTAAGACTTTTTGGTTAGAGGTTCACGCCAATGTTCTATTTTGTAATATCAAAGTTTTGTTGGAACTTAGAAATTCTTATTAGTTCCTCGTTAAAAATCACAAAAAATTCAATCAATGAATACTTTTTTTTTTAAGAATTCTTAACCATGTTTTACTGCCCTCCTTTGTGCAATTTTTTCAAATTTTCTTTATTAATTTAATCAGAGTTATATGATAAAAAAAAACGTACAACTTCCCGTAAGTAGTCATGTTGCAAATCAAACAATTCTATTATGAATTCCTTGATACATTTTTTCAGTCTGTGGTCTTGAACCATGGCACTTTCTCGAATTATTAAGTTATTAACTTAGGGACAACATATAAATAAAATCATTTCATTAATTCCTTATGCTGTGGTGCCTCATTAATGCTAGTAATGCTAAGATTTTTAGTGAATAGCGTCAATAAAGTGAATGTTCTAAAACCATTCTTTTTCTTTTTTAAATTTACATTTAAGTTTGGGTAATTATGGATAAAATAATTATTTTTTGTGTAGCATTGCTAATAACAAGTCTTATTATTAATGTAGTATTTTTATATAATATATATAAATCATTAACAATTTTTAGAGTTTGATGGTAGTAAAAACAGCAATGAAGAAAAAAATCAGGCAGGAAACGAAACGAAAATTTCGAGAGAAATGGCTTAAAGCAATCGCCTTTTAAGATTAGTTAGAAAAACACAAGCTAATAAATGATAAAGCTTATTGCAAAGCTTGCAACAAGGTACTGGTTGCTCGGTATCATGTTATTGTTTATTATGCATAGAAGGGAAGACATTTTCAAGCTTATGAGAACAAATCGCTGTACACCAAAGAGGATTTACAGTTATCTTCAGAAAAAAACAGTGATTTCTGGCTCAGAAAAACGAAGTTGGAGTTGAAGTTTGTTGGATTATGTGTTTTAATCAACATGTCTTTTAGAAATATGCTTGATATGCTCAAGACCTTCTAATCTGAGAAGTGTGGAGTATGGAAAGAGTGCCGTATGAACAAAACGAAGGCTCGTCGTTTAACTGTGGATGTCATGGCGGAGTATGCAAAACAGCTTTTGATGAACACGATACGAGAAAATCATTTTTTTATTTGTGTAGACGAGTCATCTGACATCACGATGGACAAATGTTTGGCAGTTATTATGCAGTACGTTGCTAAAAACGAGATAGAATGCAGTTACTGTGATTGAGAAAGATCTAAAAGCATCATGTGATGCTAATCGTCTGTTTAAATAAATAACTTGATTGTTTGCTGATAATAACATACCGTTTTATAATATTGTCTCAATATATTCTGATGGATGTTCAACCATGGTGAATAGAAAAAATGGTTTAAAAACTAAAGTAGCTTAAACAGATCCTGGAATAATTTGGGTTCAATGTCGAGCACACAGTACAGACCTGTGCATACAATATGCCTTTAAAGAATTACCAAAAAAAA
This sequence comes from Copidosoma floridanum, assembly GCF_000648655.2. The sequence continues at coordinate 3,823,762 of NW_019384288.1, read as the reverse complement.
TAATGTCTCTGAGAAAATTGATGTATGAAGTAAAAAAAAGTTTTGATAAATTACATGATCCTGCAAACTCTTTTACAAACAGTTGAAATTCCCAAGCATAAGTTGTTGAAAAACTGTGTGATACATTGGTTATACTTAGAAAGATGCGTTGATTGTATTGTATAGCAGTGGCTGGCTATATTAGAAGTTTTTCCCGATTTATCATTGACTGGTGACAATTATGCGACTGAAATAGTAATATTGATGAACAAGAAACATACGAAACTCTAGTTTTGTCTTTTTCAACATTCTTGCTTTGAACCTAATACGCTCAATCTATTATTTTAGCAAAAGGACATTATTATTTACATAGCACAAAATAAAATATGAAACGGTTGAAAAATATTGCATAGTGTATTCTAAATTGAAATTACGTTTAAAGCACAGCTGCTAAAGATATTGATGTATTTAACTCGGATCATTACGGACGTTTCGTTAATTTCTACTTAGGAGATGAAATCAGATAATCATTACTGAAATTCGAGTCAGATTTGTATCAGTTTTGTAAAAATTAATTTTATTTTATACTCACGCTATGTTTGGAAATGTGAAGACGGTTTAAAAATTTTAAAAATCCTGTTTTAAAAGCTGCGAAATGTCTACAACCAGTTAATGCTTTGTCAGAAAAGTTTCGAAAGAAAAATCCAAATATTTTTGATGATTTGATGAAGTGTTTTCAAAAATGATCCAAAGACAACAATGAGAGCTTGCTTAACAAGTAAAATAAAGTTAATCTAAGCAACGTTCCTGACGATTTAATGTATTCTTTAAAGATTGTTGAATTTTTGACTTATGTAAGAGATACAGTAAATGACGTGACAGGTACCAGACCTTTAAAAATTATTAGGAGATTCAGTCAAATCATTTTAACAGTACTACATACGAATGCAGACTGTATTACAATATTATTTTGAATTTAAAAAAAATCTAATTATCTGTCGGGATCACTACACTAGCATTTAGTACATTTTTTTACAATGGATCGTAAAAAGTTGGAACTTGCGTAATGATCGGTAATTTACATATGTCAGAACGTGTGTTGTCACAAGTATTATTCGATAATTACTATTATTGTCTATAATTGTTGTATGTTGCTAACGAGGAAATCTGCATTTCATGTATAAGATACTGAACTGTGTATCATACGTAATTTTGAGATTAAGAAAAATTATCACGCTATAAAATAATTTCTTAAAAAATAATGTTAACGTGGGAGTAGATGACTTCAATCTAAAAATTTTTAATTGTTCCAGAATTTCAATAGAATAAAGAACCAAATTATTCCAAGAATTCATAAAAAATTAAAACGCGTAAAACATATTCTGTAACGTATGTAAACGAAACCACTATTTAATATTGTGTACCCCTGTTTAATAGGAATTGAATTCAAATTTTGTAAATGTTGAACCTACGTATTAATTAATTCTTAACTAGTAATACATAATTAAAATCTTACATAAATGTAATTTTACCATGTAACATACTGTCAGAGAAATACTGTTTCGCAAGCTACATTAAATCCTACGTTATATGACAAAACTGCAATATAAGAATAGCCACTACATAAAGAAAGTTATGTTTTTTGATGCAACCGTATAAATATTTACTATTTCCCTTGTAAACACGATGTTGAAAGTAATGTCATATATATTTCAGTCATGAATTCAACTGAATGCAGATATAGCTTATTCTTGGGTCAGTAATAAGCTACTACAATAAAATATGAGTTTTAATAATTCTACTCATTAAAGTATTACCTACGAACAACAAATTATATTAAGTAATAAATCGTATTTTAGTTAAAAGCCTCGCAAAAATATTCAGGACATAGAACTAGAGCTAATTTGTTACTCGCTGTGTTATGGTCAATTTTGTTAAGAGTGATAGCTCATAATTAAGTGGATACCGTGTTCAGCTTATTTGCAAAAGTACGTGAGTTCAGGTTCATAACTATTCTTCTTTTGTAATGAGATACTTCAATAAAAGATAAGTTGCAAACATATTAGCGAATAATATATTACTTATCAAAAAAAATTAACACTATGTAACATTATATTTCAGGTGTCTGCCCACTTCATGTAACACATCTCTTTGTTCTGTCTGTTACGAGCCACTGTTATTAATAATAAGTTTTAAATTTTATAAATCACTTACTTGTAACGTTTAAGCACGATGCTACACATGGTAAAATATATTTCATTTTAGTTACGTCTTTATTATACATCAGATGTAGATTCTCCTTGAAATTTCCTTTAGTTTTCAGTATCCGCAATTTATAAACATACGTTTATAATATCATAATGTGTAAAAAAATACTGTATGCCTTTGGAACTACTTACAGAATAAGAATTAATTTTTCTATTGTCATTAAGAAATAATAAATGTTGTTAAAAATCTTATATTATAAGATTAAAAAAATTTTGTATTGTTAGGTATAATATGGATCTTAAAGGTTCTTATTGACTTACCTGTATTGTAAGAAAACAATTAATTACAAGTCAAACCCTGTGAAAAGTACTTTCAGAAATAGACACAACAAAAAAAGTTTTTCCCTGTGCTTGTTTTTTATACAAGTTATTAAGTTTATTTTTTGTTCAGCTTAGAAGTAGCAGGTGCTAGCATTCTGACGAGGCGAGCTCTGTCATATTCATTTTATATGCTTTGAAGAAAACTTACACACTTACATTGATTTCTTTGTGTCTCAAAGCAACGGCTAATAAATGTGTAGCCCTTTAAGTGACAGTTTCCCCACTGCCTACTTTTCCACCAGCTTAAGCCTACGAGCCGAGTGCTCTGCTCGAGCTCGGCCTACTCCTTGCTTGGCCGCGAACTAGTACGTAGCTCTTCGCAGCACCAATTCCACGACGCGTCGACGTCGACAAGTAGCACATCTCAAGGCCCTTTCGCCATTTTTCTTCTCGCCTCGTCAAAGTCCACCTGCGACTTCTGTTTCTTCAACAGTCAGGTTTTACTTTGTATTAGTTTAATTTAATTTAAATTCTTTTTTTTTATTTTCGACAGTCATTATTTAGTTTAGTAGTCAGATTCAAAGTTTATAATTTTATATCCTTTCAAAGCAATTCTTCAATAGTTTTATTCGCACATTACATATTGTTGACGTGTTTTTACTTTCCTCGTTTAAATAATAAACTCTGCATTACTGTTATTTTACCGTTTTATTTAATAAAATACTCAAGTCTGTTTAAGCACTATTATTAATCGTTTTGTTTTAATTGATTTTCTTCAAGAAATCGTTTATCAAATATTATTGTTTATGTATGCGCAACAATTTAATATTTGTTATATGACTAATTTGGCATTCTAAACATCATACAAATTTATATCCACGTAATAATGAAAGTTTTATTTTTTTTAAAGAACTCTACGTAAACTCGAGGCTCAAAATTGAAAAATAATTACAATTTTTTGAGCGAGTTAACTAGAAATATTCATTGGTAGCAGAGCGTGGTTTAGAAAGCCAAGAGGTCGTTGAAAGGGCAACGTGTCATTGGTGACGTCACAGTCAGCGATTGCCGATCAGCATTGAGAAAGGGAGAGAGATAATCGCCGAGCGAGGAAGCTATCAGTCTTTTCTTTGTGCAGTGCTTCGCAACAAGGAGCTGAGCCGTAGGCTGGGCCCTTCTTCTCCTTCTTAGCCCCGCGGAACTCGTAACACAAGCCGTTGTCTTCGGCTAAAGATACATCGAGAGCGGGAGGAGAGACAGGTATTCTCAGATCTACTGGTAAGCTAACATACATCACTCTCTCTCTTTTTTTTCTTTTTCTCACATTTGCTTACGAACTCGCTGGGTGACACGCACGTTGATAGCCGTTTCGTTAGTTTTGCAGCGCATTAGTATAGTAATTGATTTCATACTTGGGTTTTCTTTTCTTCTCTTTTTTTTCCTTTTCTTCTTTGAATTTATTGATATTTGTATCCATTTCGCATCTATATAATTTAAATATTTCAATATGGATAAATTACTGAAATCTCAGATTAAATTATCGCAAATGGTGACAAATTTTTATATTAATTCCACCGATCAGGTTAATGTAGAAAGTCAAACATTATTACATTTTAAGACGAGATTAGAGTTACTCGAACAATATTGGAAATCTTTTAACCAACGTCATGATGAGTTGCTTGAATTTGAGGACGATTTAAAGGAATATGATTACTTTAAAAACGATGCTTATACGAGAATTGAGGCTGATTATGTTAAAACAAAGGTGCTTATCATAACAAGAATTCAAACTTTACAAGGCCCGGCCCCACCTTCTCGCGATGATCCACGTCCCATACCTATTATTCAAGATATCCAAGCTTCTCTTCCCCCTCTGTCATTGCCAACATTTTTGGGCAAACAGGACGAGTGGGAGAGCTTTAAACAGCGTTTCACTTCGCTTATAATAAATAAGCCTTTTATTTCCCGTATCACAAAAATGCAGCATTTATTGAGTGTAGTTCAAGGTGTTGCAGCACAACGGCTACAAGGTTTGGAATTAAGGGAGGATAACTTTGATGTCGTGTGGGATAAACTGGTAAGACGGTATGATAATAAAAGGATAAGATTGAACAACGCATTAGAAAACCTTTTAAATCTTCCAGTAGTTCGCGCTCGCAACGTACAAGACTTTAATGATATTCTTAATTGCGCTGAAGCTTCAGTCCGCACACTTGAAGATCTTGAATGCCCCATTGATCAAACTAATTATCTTCTAGTTTTTCACGTTGTACGTAAGCTCGACGCAGCTACTCGGGAAGCTTGGGAGATTGCAGAAGAAAATACGGAGGGATTTTCCACGTTTAAAAATTTAGTTAGATTCCTTTAGCGTCGCATACGCTCTTTACAGCAAGCGTGAACGTCGGGAGATTCGAGTGACCATCGCTCAAAACCTCAATCTACCCAAAATTTACGCGTGAATACTAAAGTAGTTTCAGTTAATACTACTCAAGCCAGTTGCGACCCAATATCTCCAACTATTTGCATACTTTGCAACGGTAAGCATCCACTTAACCGATGCTATAAATTTAAAAGGATGAGCCAAGCTCAATGCTGGGAGTTATGTAAGCGTGAAAAGATCTGCGTGAATTGCCTAAAAAATACACATTTCGCAGATAAATGCCCTTCGACTAATCGATGTTTTACGTGTCAAGGTGAGCACCATACACGTTTACACTATGATAGTGCTCGACCTAAAACTCCTCAAAATAATTCAACTAAGCCACTATTGATCCTAGACGCTACTGTTGGTTCAGCTGTCAGTAGTCATTCACAAACCAATCCTCAGGAGATAATACATTCACACTGTGCTTCGGTAGGCTCTTCGGTCTTATTAGCAACAGCTTTGATTAAAATATATAACGATCATAATGATTCTCTGATTATAAGAGCCTTAATCGATCCAGCTTCAGAGAGATCGTTTATATCTCAACGTGTCGTATCACAGTTGAGTCTTGTTACAAGAAGGGTTGATTTATTGGTCACGGGAGTAGGAGGTGCAGTAGAATCGAAGGCTCGTAGCGAGGCTAGTTTCATTATTGGGTCGAATAAACTAGATAACTTTTAACATGCAATTTCCGCTTTGGTTTTATCGGAGCTTAGCCAATTTTTGCCGAAAAATAAAGTTACCAATACTAATTGGCCCCACATAAAAGATATAGATTTGGCTGATCCTCGCTTCTCTGAGCCAACACGAGTAGATTGCATATTGGGGGCTGATGTGTATCCTTTGATCATACTCAGTGGATTAATCAATGGCCCAGCCGGCACTCCGTTAGCACAACACTCAGTTTTCGGTTGGTTATTGACGGGCCCTATTGCAGTTACTCAATGTTCCAATAGTAATGTTATTCAAACTTTCTATACTTATACTGAACATTCGGTCGAGGATCCTTTATTGAAATTTTGGGAAATTGAGGAAGTTCCCCGCAAGTCTTTTTTTAATCAGGATGAACAATTTTGCGAGAATCACTTCCGTCAAACACACTCTCGAAACTCAGAAGGCAGATTCGTTGTTCGTTCACCTATGAAAGATAACCCAAATTTTAAAAACACTCGTGAAATATCTGCTGCTTGCTTCTTGCGCTCCGAGAGAAGGCTAAAACGCAAACCCGGACCTTGCAGCAGCTTATGATAATTTTATGCGAGAATATGTTGATTTAGGTCATATGCAACTTGTACCTTCTGATCAGTTACATCGATCTGCATATTATATGCCGCATCATGCTGTCACGAAACCCGATAATCCTAGAAAGGTGCGCGTAGTCTTCAACGCGTCGCAAAGGGACTCTAATGATATTTCTTTGAATGATTCGCTATTGCCAGGACCCAAACTGCATTCTGATATTCTGATGGTCTTGACTAGGTAGCGATTTAATAAATATGTATTTACCACAGATGTGAAAAAAATGTTTAGACAGATACTTGTAAGCCTTGAAGACTGTGACTGGCAGAGGATCCTATGGCGCTACAGTGACGATCAACCAATCATGGATTACAGGTGCCTTACCGTGACATACGGTACAGCAGTTGCTCCTTTCCTGGCGCTTCGTGTTATGCAGCAGCTGGCAACAGACGGCGCGGCCTCATATCCACTCGCTGCAGAGATAGTAAATAATCAGCTTTATGTTGATGATTTTTTCTCTGGAGGGGATACCATCGAGCTCGCTTTGGAGCGCCGAAATCAGCTGATTGGCCTGCTAGCTACAGCTGGAATGTCGTTGGGAAAGTGGGCAGCTAACGCGACCGAGCTATTGGAAGGTGTAGAGCTGTCGGGTTCCGACGAGTTTGAATTAAGATTAAACGAGGTAGTATCAACTCAAGGAATCAAGTGGCTCCCTGCTGACGATATATTTATTTTTAAGTTTTTAAATAAAGAGTCAGAAATTGACTATACGAAAAGATCAGTCCTTTCAGAAATTGCTCGGTTGTTTGACCCGCTCGGCTGGATTGTCCCTATCATTATTACTGCGAAAATTATATTACAGGACATCTGGCTTCTCGACTTGGGTTGGGACTCAACGTTACCAACTGAGCTGTCACAACGCTGGTCGCAGTTTCGACATAATATGAAGGATATCTCGATACTTCGAATTCCAAGGTGGATTGGCTTTTAAGAGCATGATGATTGGTACCTGCACGGTTTCTCTGACGCCTCAAAAAGGGCATACGCTGCGGCTGTCTACGTGGTAAAACCAGGTACCTCAGTGTCTCTCATATTATCCAAATCGAAACTCTCTCCGACGAAAGTGCAAATGCTACCCAGGCTGGAGCTTTGTGGCGCAACATTATTGGTTCGATTAATTAAGCACGTCGTCGAGAGCATAGGACACCAACCTGCCACGATCAACTACTGGACTGACTCCAACGTGGTGCTTGAGTGGCTGAAAAGTCATCCATCGCGATGGCAAACTTTCATCGCCAATCGGACGAGTGAGATCATGTCTACAGTTCCTACGGCAAAGTGGCGACATGCTGACATTCGATCCGCTGATAATTCAGCTGACTGCGCTACGAGGGGATTGTCACCGTCGGAGCTATCTAAACATGACCTGTGGTGGCATGGACCTCCCTGGTTGATGTTAGAAGAGCAAAATTGGCCTTCAAATTCTTTGCTTAAATCCACCGAGGAGCAACAAGTACAAGCCTTTGTCTGTCAGGAGGAGCGAGCATCAATTGGCAAAGATAAGGCATCTCGATCTAGTTGCCTTCCAGCTCTAGAAAAACATTCAAGTTACGCCAAGATTCTCCGAATATTGGGTTACTGTTATTGGTGGCGTTTATAAGTTACAAAAAAGACCATGGAAAGACAAGGTAACTCTTTAAATATTCTAGAATGGAGAATGTCGCGAATTGTATGTTTCAGAGCAATTCAGAGTTATCATTTTACGGTGGCGATGAAGAACTTGATTGATGGCAGGGCTTTACAAGCTTGCAGTCCACTTAAGCGTCTCAACCCGTTCATTGACAATCAGGGACTTTTACGTGTGGGTGGTAGACTCGAGCACTCATACCTGTCATATAACAAACGTCATCCAATAATCCTCCCCGGTCGCTGCATATTCGTTAAGCGTTTATTGGAAGGAACGCACAAGCTTACGATGCACGGGGAAGTGCAGCTCATGCTTTCGCACCTACGTCGATATGCTTGGATTATACGGGAACAAAGAGAAGCTTCAAGTGTCTTTCATCGCTGCGTAACGAGTCAGAGATTCAATTCAAAGGGTTCAACTCAGTTGATGGGACAGCTGCCAGCTATCAGGTTAAATCCAACTCGTCCTTTTACGCATACAGGTCTGGACTACGCTGGCCCTGTACCTATTTTATTTTCAAAGGGCCGTGGTGCAAAAACCACAAAAGGATATATAGTTATTTTTATTTGTATTGTCATTAAAGCCGTACATATTGAAATTGCGTCAGATTCAAGTACCGAGGTTTTTTTGGCTGCTTTTGCTCGATTTTCAGCTCGACGGGGACTACCTGCCGTGATGTATTCTGATAACGCGACTAACTTCAAAGGCGCCGCCACTGAGCTGAAAGGGCTGTTCAATCAAACATCAAAATCCGCAAAAACCATCGCTGACACTATTGCTATGCAGGGAGTAGAATGGTCATTTATTCCCCCGCGAGCCCCTCACTTTGGAGGGCTCTGGGAGTCAGCTGTTCGTTGCTTTAAATATCATTTTTACAGAGTCATCGGACAGGCTAAGCTCACCTACGAGGAAATGTCAACTCTCGCAGCAAAGATTGAGGCCTGTCTAAACTCTAGACCTCTTTGCCCTATCACCAATGAGGCGAGTGGAGACTTGGTGTTGACACCAGCGCACTTTCTGGTGGGATCGTCGCTAATAACGCATCCTGAACCGTACGACGAAACCAAGCAGACGGTTAACTTGAGCAACCGCTGGAGGCTACTCACAGGTCTACGCAACTCTTTCTGGTCCAGGTGGAGAAAAGAAGTCCTACACCATCATTTACAACTCAATAAATGGTTAAAGCCTCAATCAAATTTACAAAAGGGTGACGTAGTTTTGCTGAAGGACGAAGCAACTCCACCAGCTACCACGCCTCTCGGATTAATCGTTGACACGCATCCGGGTTTCAATGGGCTGGTAAGAGTTGTGTCCGTCAAGACTGCCACCTCCACATTTAAGAGACCCATTGTAAAGGTCATTAGGTTGCTCACTGAACCCAAGCTCGAACAGTGTTATAAGAATCAGTGTAAAAAGGACTCGAATCAATCCGATATAATAGTGAAAGGCAATTAGTGGTTTATTGACATTTATTTTATTGCAAATTTTATCTTTTGTTAATTCAATTTTATTGTTCTAAGTTTATTAATTATTATGTTACTAATAAAAGACATTATACTTATGTTCAGATTTCGGTTTAGATACCACGAGCAAAAAAAAAAAAGGATGGAATTAGTTTGTTTGTAAAAGGATAAGCGATCCTTCTAGATTATAAGTGTAATACAGTCTCAAGTTAAAGAACTGTAAGGATAGACTCTAATCGAAGTTAGGCTTTTCTATCTTTTGATTTTGATGCCGTTGCATCAAAGTGGGCAGTATGTTCAGCTTAGAAGTAGCAGGTGCTAGCATTCTGACGAGGGGAGTGCTATCATATTCTTTTTATATGCTTTGAAGGAAACTTACACACTAACATTGATTTCTTTGTGTCTCAAAGCAACGGCTAATAAATGTGTAGCCCTTTAAGTGTCAGTTTCCCCACTGCCTACTTTTCCACCAGCTTAAGCCTACGAGCCAAGTGCTCTGCTTGAGCTCGACCTACTCCTTGCTCGGCCGCGATCTAGTACGTAGCTCTTCGCAGCACCAATTCCACGACGCGTCGACGTCGACAAGTAGCACATCTCAAGGCCCTTTCGCCATTTTTCTTCTCGCCTCGTCAAAGTCCACCTGCGACTTCTGTTTCTTCAACAGTCAGGTTTTACTTTGTATTAGTTTAATTTAATTTAAATTCTTTCTTTTTATTTTCGACAGTCATTATTCAGTTTAGTAGTCAGATTCAAAGTTTATAATTTTATATCCTTTCAAAGCAATTCTTCAATAGTTTTATCCGCATATTACATATTGTTGACGTGTTTTTACTTTCCTCGTTTAAATAATAAACTTTGCATTACTGTTATTTTACCGTTTTATTTAATAAAATACTCAAGTCTGTTTAAGCACTATTATTAATTGTTTTGTTTTAATTGATTTTCTCCAAGAAATCGTTTATCAAATATTATTGTTTATGTATGTGCAACAATTTAATATTTGTTATATGACTAATTTGGCATTCTAAACATCATACAAATTTATATCCACGTAATAATGAAAGTTTTATTTTTTTTAAAGAACTCTACGTAAGCTCGAGGCTCGAAATTGGAAAATAATTACAATTTTTTGAGCGAGTTAACTAGAAATATTCATTTTTATAACCAAAAGAAAACTGTGCTTCCTACCAATGGAAGTTGCTCCTTCAAGCATGAATACATTTTTTATTTACCTATGACAAGTGCTTACATCCCTTAAAGTTAAAATAACTATTATTTGTAACTAAGAAGCACTTCAGCTCCTTTGTTCGCTATCTTCGCTATCTTCGTTCCCTCCGTGTGTCACAAAGTCAAGTATGTTTCCCGTCGTTTTCAGTTCATTAAACTTTTCTTCGTTTGGATAAACCCCAAAGCAGAACTAATCCTACGGAAGGTGACATCCACTTGAAATCTATTATGAAAATTCTACGTTAACAATTTGTACCAAGTATCAAGGATTATTTAGTCAAGAAGTTCTTATGACAGTAAAATAAAAAAAAATCATAAAAGTTACTCATTCTATTAATTACAATCACCTGACTTAAAATAAAAATTCTGAAACTCTTAGTAAAAGTTGGGAGCATGATTAGCGAACCATGAAGATCATTATTTATTGCACTTTGGCTTTAGTTAAAAGAAAAAATGCTCACCACTTTTAAAGATGTGTTCGAATACAAATTAGAAGAAAAAAAAGTTAGCCACACAGTCATATTTCTTGTCATTCTCAGTAGATACAACTTTTCTCCGTTCAGATAAACCCAAAAGCAAAACTAATCCTTCGACGAGTGACATTCACTTGCAATCTTTTATCTCCATGTTGAAGATAGTAAATCTAGCCCTGATGCGACTAATCCTTCTGATCATGACCATCCAAACTTATTACATACAAACATATTATGAATTTGAAGCCACTTATTACCAATGAATCTCATTTATAGAGAAAAACTCTACATAAATTATTCGTACCAAGTATCAAAGATTGTTTAATCACAAAATTTTAACAACAGTTTTAAAAAAAATTTCTGTAAGTGACTAATTCTTTTGACCATAATCATTCAAATTTGGATAAAAATTATAAAACACTTGGTAAAAGTTCAGAGCATCAGCAGCAAACCATTCAGTTAATTATTTATTGCATGTTGGCTTCAGATAAAAAAAAGGCCCCACTTTAAAAGATGTGTTCATGTACAAGTGCGAAGAAAAAAGAATGAGTCACTAGTCATGTATTCTGTAGTTTTCTGTAGATTACACTTTTATTTAGTCAAAGAATTTCTATGACAGTATAATAAAAAAAGTTCCTGTAAGTGACTAACTCTTTTGATTATAATCACTTGAATTAAGATAACAATTCTGAAACTCTTGGTTCAAGTTGAGAGCATAAGCAGCAAGCCATTCATTTAATTATTGCACGTTGGTTTCAGTTAGAAGTGAACCCCTTTGACAGGTGACATCCACTTGCAATCTTTCATCTCCATGTAGGAAACAGTGACCCCAGCCCTCGATAAAACTGATTCTTTGGAGCATGTCCATCCGAACTTGTAATTTGAATTGGAAGTCACTTATTGCACCTAACTGGACCTGATTAAAAGAGAAAAACTTTACATAACAATTTGTACTAAGTATCAAGGACTTTTTGGTCAATGACTTTTAATCTCTGTGTGAAAAAAGTTCTTTCTTACATAATTAAACCTACTATCTTGTCTGCAATCATGGATGACTAAACAAAAATTGAAATAATTCTAGTGCACATTCAAAGCTTGTGCAGAAAACCAAACTTATTTTTATTTGTTGTGTGTTTACTGTGGTTGGGAAGAAAAGGTAAAAAACCTTAATATGTATGAAAAGAAAAAAGATTCTTACAACATGCTGCATCCTGTTGTTTTTCGTTTATTTAACCTTACATCTATTGAGCCAAGTGTTGTGCAATTTTAATTTAAATTATGAATCCTGGATGTACTTTAGCATGTTCTATAGAGAAAAATTTTGTAGGGTTCTTGATTTCTGCTGAAATTTTTATTATAAAAAAAATTAACACAACCTTTCTTATGAACTCCACGATTTTTGCCATGAAAATACAAGGATATACGCGTTATTGCTGAAATCAGTTTTACATATCTGACTTAATAGGTTCATCCGTATGTAAATTCCACAAGTATCATATACTCTGAACATCTTATTTTCAACAGGCAATGTTAATTTTAAATTATTCTTTCTTAATAATGTTTATAAAACGCACACATCTAATGATTCGGCACTTTACCTTATGTGCCGAAATGTCAATAAATGTAAGGTGCGTTTTCCATTGCCTTACGTCAGCTGGCTTATGAGATGCTGCCAACTTTTGAGCAGAAAAAGTAAGTTTCGTATAAATAGTTATACACTTGCTCGGGCTTATGTATGAGCACTGTTAAGTATTATGTACAGTTAATTTTATGATGATCAACAATTATTTCTTTAACTTCCTGTAACTCTGCAAGGGCCAAGCTTAGTGAAATATTAGGAAAATATTAACGTATCTGCGGTAACATGAAATAACTTGTTATTGTTTTAATAACGGCTTGAATATTATTTTACCTTTGTTATGATGTGTCTTTCATCTTACTACGGTTTGAAAATTCCTAACTTAAACTTTTTTTTTTATATTAATTTTTTTCACTTTCTTATAATTTTGAGCTTCGCGGCTCATTTTTTGCCACAATGTACAACATTGCTGTGTAGGCGCTCGCGTATGCTTTGGCGTTCTAGTGTTTGTATGTATGTATCTACAAAAATTATTTGTACAATCAACTTTGAATATTGTTTCACTGCCATATGTATGAGGCAGCTTCACTTTTGTCTGGAGTCTTGAGACCCTTCACGCTTAATTTTTTCTAATTTTTTCGTCAAATTTATAATTGGTAACTAAAAGTTCTGTTATATTATTGATGTCTATGTAACTGTAAGAATTATAAATTCTTTGGATACTAGTTGATTTGCTGTAATAAATTTGCACACTCTTAGATGTAGATTATGCTTGCTTATTAAAAAAGACTCTGTAAGCTTCTTTACGTACAATTTTACAAAGGTGGCACATTTTTGGGTCACGATATTGGATCTCTTATTATAATTTTTTATATTCTAATATAGGTTTGTATTCAGTAACCTTAAAACCTCGTCCTTTTTTTAAGTGACTAACGTTGCTTCGAATTGTTATCGTAAAAACTTTTTCTTCTAAAAATCAGGTTTTACTTCTATTATTTTAAGTTCTTGTTTGTTACGAACAATAAGTAGGGTCCTACCTTTAAAGCCACTACTTAAATTTTTTTTTACTTTAAAGACTCAAGAATCACTAACTGGGTTAAAGCATGACAGTTGGCTTACATAAACTTTTAAATTTTTTTTTAACCTACAGTACAACTTTTATGTTCGTGTTTAAAATAACCCTTATCTTTGTTTATCACTTTTTTAATTCTTTTCATAGCCAGTTAAATGCACACAGCGTAATGACACGATATACCAAGACTGATGAATTTATCTTTTTTTAAAGTTAAAGTCTTCTTTTCATTGACAACGAGTTTGTTTTCAAAAAAAAAATTCAACCAAAGATAGTTAAGAACAGTTAATACTTGATAAAATGGTCGAAAGTGATTAAAAATGTATTCAGACATTTTGTTAGTTTATAGTCATTAAATACTTCTGATAACTTATTATTAACTAGTTTCATATGAATCACCACAGTAGTTTATCTGAAGGTTCTAAGTAACGATATTAATATCTAGAACAAGAGAAATTTTTTGAATCAAGGTAAAAGATTTTTTTTTGCTAATAGAAACTTAAGACTTTTCAGTACATATTAAAAGAAAGAAATTTGTTTAACAGTTTTTTACAGGTTACAGAAAAAGTTTTTAATAGTTGATATTAAGTTTAAAATGGTCTAGAGTTGAATAGCGACTTCAGTACTTGTATATCGAAGTTAATTAGATACAGATGAGTTGGCTGTTCAACAATTCTTAGACAACTAGAGCTTACAAGACATAAATTTTCCAATTAAAAAAAAAAAAAGTATATGCACCTGCTAATGACAGAATAGTACTTTATTTCGGGACTTCTAACAACTTAACTCATTGCATATAAAACACAATATGAGTTTAAATTTGGCATGATAGTAAACGTCAAAACTACCAAGTTAAGAAATATGTTGCATAAAACTTTCTTTCATAGAAAGGTAAAAAATCATATAGTTTCACATATAACTGTTTTATTGATGATTAACTAATAATAATTGTTAAGAAACTTAACAACTTGCAGTCAACATAAGCTGACTTCTGGAGAGTCAAAATGCTTTTTATATTTTTTTTTTCATCCGGGACCATTTAACTTCTTTTCGTGACCTTCTTTACGGACTTAAGGAAAATACGTTTTTAATTAATCTGAAGAAAAATTTTCTTATAGTTTATAATTTTCCATAAATGCTGGCTTTTTTATACTTTTATTAATTTGCGTTAAAGTTTCAACTACTTCGAACTTCTTCGTAGAAGTAAAATTTTGGTTCAATAATCAAACTTGCTTGGACCCGCATCCCGAGTATATTTATTATAAAAAGCTGATTTTTGTATAGAAAAAGTAGAAATTTTTTTTTTTTTAATATTTAATTAATTTTTAAGAAAAAGCCTTAAAGATTATTAAATACTGCATCAAATTGGTTGGCATTCATAGTTTTGTACTGAGTGAGCTCAAATTGTTTCAGTCGAATTATAGCTTATACTTATTGGTGTTTGAAATAGACTTGTATAGGAAATTACAAAACATTATTTTAACGACACTAAAACTCTTAGAAAAACACTAATCAATGGTTAATAATTAATAAGAAAAGATCTTACCTGACTTTTTATCTTGCTTTAATAAATCGAAAACTGGGGCTGTTAAAGTTTTTTTGTGAGCCCATCTGCCTTTAGAATTAGGATAAACAGTGTTGCTTAAATTAGTTGTACAATTAAAATTGGAAATGGCTTCTTGTCCTCTCTTTATTTTTTTTGTAAGTTTTTCACTCCCAAAGTCAGAGTTTTTCAAATCTGCGAAAAAAATTAAATTGAGTTTGCAAGGTTCTTATACATATTAACTTTAGTAATAGTAAAAAGCTCGAGAGCCTTATTTGTTAACTTTTTTAAAATTTGTTTACTATATGATTATCTTAAACAATACTATTTTAACTTATAAACAAGTTTTGGTATATGCATTTGAAGTATAGTCCACCATTGTAGTACTAACCTTTATAGTTATTACAAGACTTTGATCCCTTA
Source organism: Copidosoma floridanum (assembly GCF_000648655.2). The sequence goes on along the minus strand of NW_019384288.1, from coordinate 3,808,127 downwards.
AAGGAGCAGGAGGGATCACCATATTTGTAAGTTATTGATAAAAATAAGCTTATTCTTTCTTAGTAGAAATATTTTCTTATGATACGTTATTATAGTTCTTCCTAACATTAAGTGGACCAGAAAGTTTTTTGTGTAACTCTACCTTCTAATAATGTCTAAATAAATAAAATTAAAAAGAATGAAGTGTAAGCTAAAGGTTACAAATAACTAAGGTTTGAACTTTTACTTAAAAATAAAAAGCTTTTACAAGTGTAATAACATAAAGTGATCCAATGCTATTAAAAAAAAACGTTTATGTTTTTAAAACAAATACTCGCATTTCACAGTATTAATTGACAAATTTTCTGTCATCTGCACTCTACATTTATGTCTTACAGTATCTTACGATTTACTTACGAAATCAGGTAAATTATAATACCTATCATGTCCTATATTTATACAACTATCTTTTTCTATGACATATTACACTTACTTGTGCTAAATAGTATGCATAAAATATAACAAACTACTTAACAGAGGTCAATGAGTATCGATGCTGTTTACAACAAAATTGGTAGAAGATACCAAATATTGTATTTGTTTTAAATTGCTTTATTGAATTATAAAGCATTATTTAAAGTTAAGACTTTGGTGAAAAGACTATAAAAAAATATACCAAAATTATATAAGCAAAAAGTTTATATGTTACAGTTGTGGAAATAGAAAACCTAGAAGATGTAAGACATAACAATATACGTCAATATAGCAGGAATGAAAAAAATGTTATTCGCATACTTATTCTGCTTAATAATTCTTATTAGACCTTGTTGAGATGCAACCTGACAATCGTAAAAACTAAGGGTATCTGTATATGCTTACTATAATAGACGTTTTTTACAAGTACGTATAGGCTTTACCAATAAAAAAAAAATAATAGTGAAGAAGTGTCAGCATCGATGCAGTATATGTTTGAAGAAGGCAGAATACCAGTGAATTTGCAAATCAATTGTGGCAAATAGTTCTTCTAGTAAAATTTAAAAAAATTAATTATGAAATATGAAATAAGCTCTTACTTTTTTGTTGTAAGCTTGTATTTATCTTAAAGCACCTAAATGCAAGTGATTTAATCGTACTTTAAAAGACTTAATTTGGAGAAAATTCATCTAACAAGGCAATTATAAATGGTTGCCTCTTTTGAAGACATTAATAAAATGGTATAACAAAATAAAATATCGAGCAATCGATATGGAACCAAAAGATGTGAATTCTCAAAATAAAGTCCAAGTGCTAAGTTAGTTTGAAAAGAGATTAAAAGGTTGCAGCAAACCGATGCAAAAGTTTAAAAAAGCTGATAAAGTTCGCATACGCAAGGCCTAAAATTTATTTGAAAAAAATTATACACATAACTGGTCAACAGAAATATTCACTATTACTCATGGGGCAGCAACAAATCCAATGACGCATTATCTCGAGGATAATCGTTATCAACCTATCCCTGGAGGTTTCTATGAGCAGGAACTGTAGAAAACAGATCGTCCTTACATCGACCTTGTAGAAAAATAATTCGAAAACGAAGAAATCAAGTTTTCTTTAAGTAATTTAGGTTTTATTAAATCCATAACCGTTGAATAAACGAAAATAACTTATTAAAGAAAAAAAAAAAGTATCTTTATTATCTACATTTTTTTTGTATTTGAATTATTATTTAAACATTATCAAAAATTTGACATTATCAAAAAGATTTTCTTATACAAAATATAACGTATTTATAATAAAAATCAAGAATTAAAAGAAAAAATATACACAAGATGTTTAAAGAAAAAGTTTTATTTATTAAATTTATTCTTAAAGTTTAAGACATTATGTGAAAAAAATGTCAAGTTATGATATTTATTATACGTTACACTGAGCAAAAATTTCTTTACTACATCGAACAGTTCGTTAAATTGATAATTATTTTTATACAGAGCGTTTCATATTTTATTAAGAAGTAAAATTTAGAGCTCTTCGTCCAATTAAGCTATAATTTTCGGCCCATGTTTAGTATTTACTTTTTTTTAAGCTTTCTTAATGTGTGTCGATGCCTTTAAACCATTTTTAGCTCTTTTTTGGTGGGCGAAAACTTACTGTTTACAAGTTTGTTTAAAGTCGCTAGATCCATCTGTAATAATACAAAAAAATTTTTTTTTTGTTTCCAGAAATTATGTCAAAAAAAAAATGTCAATAATACTTTTAAATATGATTAAACTTCAAACTTTCTTTCTTATTACTTTATCCAAAGTCGTTTAAGTTCTCCTATTTTCTTTTTCGAGCTTGCTGTTGACAATTGATAATGCTTCCTTGATGTTAGTAGCCCGTGATGCTTAATTGTGGTTAGTTGTCAATCATACTTGCTTGCTTATAGTTGATAAGACCCAACTGTTGCTGACCAGCCTGTGCTTAAGACGTTTTAAACGTTGGGAAAGCTCTGAAGCTCGTGTGGGCTCATAATATAGGACTCCTTCCTCTCTTACCACTTATGGTAGCGACTGTGGCTCCACTTCTTCTCCTACCACCTCCAAGTTGGATAGATTAACTATTATATGTGACTATTAAGTTTGACTGTGATTAAGAGTTTTTTCTTCTTTTTCGTTATATTTATGCTCCACTACTCTAAAATGTCCCTGAAGGAGAGTGTCTATTCAGTTGGTTTGTAGATAGCGTTTGTCATCTGGCGCCCTAAGCGCAATTGTAACTTTTTTTTCAGAAAAAATTTTATAAAGTCGTGACCTGATATTTCTCTGCTTTGAGGAGGCGCTTCTATTTTTTGGCAAACACCTTACAAAGTCATAAATACACATTGTATCGTTGACCACAAAGTTCTTGACTCTTCGGTTTTTTCACAGGTTTTTGATGATGTATGCTATTGCACACATTTTTCTACGAAGCTTAACAAATTTTAAAGTAATTTTTCTATTGCATTCGTCTTTCATTAGACCAACAATTTTATTATTTTGTAAAGGCATGGTAAAGTTGCTGTCTCTTGCAGAATGATATGTGTCGAATTCTTGAACATTTTTTTGCATCAATGTATAAGTGATAATATTCGACACTTTCTACATGAGACTATCTGTATCAGTAAAAAAAAGTTTGGAGTGATCTCCTACACAACTTTTGATAAGATCATAGTAAAATCTATGTATGACTGTTTTAGCCCAATTCAAAACGCTTAGTTTAACATATTTTACGGACCTTATATAAATTTTATTACGCAATAACTGTATGGCTACGAGTTGTTCATCAAAAATATCGCAACAATAGAAACTAGAATATGCTAAGTACCCCCTAGCTTCATACCGACCTTCCCAATGATTAATAAACCTTACATTAACTTGTTTTCACTGGTTCTCAATTTTTTCCCTATAAACTGCATTATTAAATAGAATAACATTTTTTTAAATTGATTTTGGGCATTTTGTCGTTTTGTACCATGTTTACTTCAAGGATGTAGCTAATTTCAGCATCAACATATATAGTAGAAATATCCAACTCATTAATATTTTTTATTCATCAAAATTAATTTTGAGGTAAAAATTATCTCATAGCCTAACTATATAGTTTGATGAAGTCGTAATACATAATTAATTACCTGTTTTCACTAGGTTGATAGCCTTCTTTTATGAACGAATTATTTGCTTTTCCATATTGAATGCAATACTAACTAATTCTCTCGCTCAACAAATATAAGCATGTTGATGTCAGTTAATAGTTCCAATGTCACCTGTTACATAGATATCGTACATACATTTATATTTTATTTTATTTTATTTTTTCAATTAGTAATATAAGTTACCTTTGTATTTTGCATCTTCAGTTAGATTTAATGTTGTATAATAATGTGCAGGGTCTAGTTGTTATCTCCAATTACTCATAGAATTGTATTTTCATGACTTGTAATTCCTGCTGACTTTTCAGCTGTCAGTAATCGTAGACTGTCTGCTAGTTTATCAGGATGGTCCCAGTGTATAATATATACCCTACTTACTGCAGTAATTGAGCTGACTAAGAACGAGGTAGCAACAATCCACCCTTTTCACTAACAACGAGATCGAACATTGGAACAATAATTTTATGAACTTTATTGCTACTTAAATTTAGTATAGCTCCATTTTCTTCAAACCCTTCCTTATAAACATTTAATGGTTTAATATTTTATAACAATTTTTAAAACTATCCCGTGTTATAAAAAATTGGTTAGAATGTTTTTGGCAAGTTACTTTTTTAATCTAATACTTATTGTATAATTTAAACTATTAATTTTTTTATAATTGTTTTTAAAGTCTATTCGTGAATTACCTTGCCTGTACTCTTCATTTTCTTCTTGTAGTCAATACTTAAAATCTAATAAATCTTTCGAATTTCAATCAAGTATTTGCAAATGAATTCTATTTAATAAATTCTTACTAATTTGAGCATCATCACTATATTAATTGCAAATTGTATCATTTATATCATTGTCATAATCGTTACTCTCGCTAACAGCAAACTTGAAGGTGAACATTTTTACTCTAAAATTTATTTTGAGTCACAGAATTATTACCTTAACACTTTTGTTCTTTTGTTTCGGTAGAAGATTTAACGAGGTGATCTGTAACTGGTTTGAAAGTTTCTCCAAAGATTTTCCTGCCTTATTTTTCTCAAACTTTCACAGTCTGTTCTTCCTTTTAACAGCTTTTTATGCCTCCAGTTACTAAAGTCGTAGGTCTTTTTCTTATTAATAAATAATAATGCTTTAATGTCTTATGACAGGCTGTAAATATTGCCCATAGTGTGCTCTCAATATATCGCAAAATTATGACAACCTTTACTGTATTGACCATTGTCCATTGGTTTATCTTTGATAATAACAGCAAAGCCACGTTTATCATTATTTTAACAGCTGGAGTATACATTTCTAAGTTAAATGTACGACATGTCTAAGCTAACATGATCATTATACACATGCTTTTAAATAACTTCGTCTTGACAGAATAAAACTGAAAAATTCAGATTATACCTAACACGATGCTTAGGCACTTGGACGCATGCCTTACAAAAATTAAAGCAGTTCACATTCTTGTGTCCACACATGCAGAAATTGGCTTTTACATTATCTTGTTTTTAGCCAGCGACATCATCAAAAATCGAATTTCAGAATTAGGTTAAGCATCATGTGGTAAGACTACTGTATTATATTAACTAAGAGGTAAGTATTTCACACCCTTTATAAATATAGGCTCCAATAATTATTTAAAGAATTTGTACTTTGCCTGATGCAGTGACTTCCAAAACACATTTTTAAACTTAACTCCATCCGGATGCACGATTGAAGCTTATAAGCTATTAATTTTATCACAATTTGATTGACCGCAAAATATGGCGTGTGTATTGTCAGGCAGTAGTTCGTCGTGTTGATTTGATTGCTTTTCTTGTTTTACAATAGCGTAAGAACAACGAAGTTGTAATTTTGAAGTTTGCTCTTTAAACTCAAAGTCTGCACTGTATGAGAAAACGGTTACAACTAAAATTTTAATTGAATACTACTACGCTTATGACGTATAATGTGATACTTTGATAACAATAATGATGATGTCAAAAAAAATAATAATAATTAGGATGCTAAGAATTATGAGGATGATGATGGTTACAATAATAATAATTCAACGAAAAGTGGTGGTGAATATAACGATGACAATAAAAATAATAATATAGATAAAGAAGTTAATAAAAATAAAGAAAAAAATCATAACAAGAGTGGTACTAATGTCAATAACAATAATAATAATAATGATATAAATTATGATGTTGATTATAGCAATGATGGTGATGATGATAAAAATGATGAAAATCATGAAAATAATGATAATAATAACAAGAGTAAAAAAAAAAAAAACAACAAAAATAACAATAAAGATGCTAATAAAATAATAAAAGGAGCATAAATAAGCATACTATGATCAAAACTGACAGTCATTATGATTTTGATAATAAAAATGATTATAAGGGTGCTAGGAATACTTAAAAGAAAGAGAATAATCATGTTGATAATAAAAATGATAATGATAATTATGATGACAATATGAGTTACTGTTATTACAACGATAATAATGATTATAATAATAACAAAAAATTATTAATGGTGATAATAGTCACAATAAATATAATAATAGTAATGATAGCAATAGTAATGTTATTGGTGATAAAAGTTATGATAATAATATAAATCATAATGACAACAATTATAATAATGGTAATTAAAGTATTGGATAGCCGAAGACAATTGAAGAAATGGCATTAACAATGACGATGACGATGACGATGTTAATAATGTTGACGATAAGGATGATGATGACAATGATGTTAAATTGATGATGACATTGAAAATGATAACTACAATTTTAATAATGACGATAACGATAATACTAGTTATGATGATAGTGACAATGATAATGATAATAATGATAGAATGCATGATAATAAGAATCGAAATGATAATTAAAAGAAATGGTAAAGAAGCTGAAAACAATCATGATGATGAAGGAAATACTAATATTAAATATAACTGCAATGATGATGGTTAAAATAATCATCATTCAACTAAGAACAATAATAATAATCATCTAAATAATTAAACTTTTTGTTATTTCTCATCCACTACTACCAGATGGCTAAGGCAACTTGGATTTTTTAGATTAAAACTACGGATTTGTAGATAATTGTTATACGTAGGGATTTAAGAAATATGCCACCTCCACCAGGATTTAAACCAAGAACTGTTTTTTGCAAGAAAGGCACATTACCAATTTTGCTATCGAAGTCTTAGCGACACTTCTTCTCAATCGCTACACTTTGTGTGATTGGCAATTTTTTAGTCCATGCCTGCTTATACATTATATGAATGTATTTAAGATTATGTAATTTATTAACGGGCTATTATTATTGTGAGTAGTACTTACCCATTAAGTTATTAGACTATCTTTTTTATTTAAATATACTAATTAAAATAAAAATAATCGTTTTAATTGAAATAACAAGAAATTCAGAGTTACAATAATGACGATAAAGAAAATAAAAACAATAATTTTATAATTTGAGTCACTACATTTCAATTAAAAAAAGCAATATATTAAGTTTTTCTTATAATAATAACAATAACAAGACAAGGCAATATAATAACAGCAAATTTTTTTTTAATAATGATTGTATTAATGACAATAATATATACGACAAAAAGAATGATCATTATAATAGTAGTGATAAAACTAATTGAAATGATCGTGGTAACGATAACTATGATAATTATAATAATACAGATAATGTTAATAATATTATTAAACAAGAGTATAAACATAATAACCATGATAATAATAATGATAATAGTGGCAATACCAATGTTTGTGCTGATGTTTATGATGATAACTTTTACGATGACGATAACATTAAGAGTAAGTGTAATTATAATAGTGACAATTATGATAATAGTGATGCTTATAATGCTAATAACAATAAAAATTATGATAAAAATGTCAATCATTATGATGATAATGATGGTGATAATAATAAGAATGCTTATTGTAATGATAACAATAATAAAAATTATGATAAAAATGTCAATCATTATGATGATAATGATGGTGATAATAATAAGAATGCTTATTGTAATGATAACAATAATATAGATTATGTTAAAAATCAAAGTTATATGATTATTATAAGGTAAATAATGAAAATAAAAATAAAAATAATAATTATAATG
>NW_019384288.1:3763270-3784113 GCF_000648655.2 Copidosoma floridanum | reverse complement strand
AAAAAATAAATAAATAAAGAAGGAGAAGAAAAAAACCGCACGTAAGGTATTATACAACTAAAAAAATGGTCAATGAAAACGATGATGCCGATATCACAGTAGCCGAAGCGCTGATGAAGTCTCTCAATGCCAACTTCTCATTTCAGCATGCAATTAAATCCATCCCTATATTCAATGGAAAAAATATTCCACGAAAGGATTATATACAAGATGTTAGAAATAAAAAAAAGCTGGGTCAGAGATAATCAAAAAGATTTGTATAAAAAAGCAGTATTGCTGAATCTACGAGGTGCCGCACGCATAAGCGTCAGTGGCCAAGATTTCGAAAACCTCGAAGCATTTATAACCCGTTTAAAGAAAAGATATGCACCAGGAAAAACCGTTGCTTACTATCAAACTCAGCTACAGAAAGGGCACCAACGACAAGGCCAATCGGTTGGTGAATATTATGATTATGTAAACCTACTGCTAAGCGGTGCTGAAAAAGCCTTGATGGAAGATAAAGGCAATACATACAACGCACATATGATGACCCCTATAAAAGACATGGCGTTAGACATGTGCATAAAAGGACTAGCACCTATGATAAGCCAGCAGGTAGATGGGAAAGAACCTGCTTCTCTAGCCAACACCTTCGATTACGCGTTGAGATTGGAGAGCCGAATGAGAGCGGGTATAATTTCGGATACGCGATATCAAGGACTACCTCGTAGTGACTTGATAAATAATTGAAAGAACTCATATCAACAGCAGAATAGGTATCCTGATCAGCCATTCTCATCACATCAAGTGGCACAAGTTAATAAACAACAGATCGACAATGAGAGTAATCACGCTGGTAGGCAGTATAATAATTATCAAACTTATAATAGACAAAATCAACAACAAAACAATAGACAGAATTACTGAAAAAATTATCAGTATTAGGGAAGAAATAAGAGATTTTAAAATCGTTGGAGAAACCCTAATTATTATCAGAATAATTTCGGACGATATGATAACGGAAATCCTAATGATTATTACACTCAAAGAAATGCTAATTTTAATCCTGGTTATAATCAAGAATACCGAGGCAAAGGTCAGAATTATAATAGGTACCCCCAAAATAATAATTATAATAGTTATGATTAACAAAGTTTTAATCCTAACTATAAGAATCAGAAATTTCAAAATCAATACCAACCAGGAGGCGACCGTTTGCCGAAACATTTAAACTCTCAGGCGGCTCACCCCAATCATCGTTTGGAGGTGAGCCCCCAAAGACAGAATTCAACACCTACACTGAATTTTATAGCGCAGTTGATGAAAATAGCAACAGAATTGAAACCGTCCACATTGGTACGTACCAGGGACTTGGCGTAGACGACGAGCCTATAAGCACAAGGTTATTAATCCCAGAAGGGAAAAATCACTTTATAACACTCATGCTCGATAATGGCGCCGCCACAAATCTGATTGAATTAGATCAGTTGCACCTATATTCACGAGTAGAGACGAGTGAAATTATTAACCTTACTGGAATCACACCTCACCCAGTTTTAACTAAAGGAACAACGTATATGACCATACAAAAAAAACCTACAATTTTTCATGTGATCCCTAACTATTTTCCGATCGAAGATGGCAGTTAATTGGGTAAAAACTTTTGTAAGGAACGACGAGCCACATTATTATATTATTATAATGCTATAGTACTAGATAATGACGTAATGAACCCCATACCCTTTTTAAAAACTCTTGAAGAAATAGAGCAATTGGAAAGAGATGAGAAAGAACAAAAAAACAATAAAATTAAAAAACAAGCACAGGAAAATTAAATTTTAGCTACAACCCTTGATACTAACAAGGAGACAAAATGCCTTGAGAATAAAATTAACCAACAGAAATTTTATGACGAATTTATCGTAGGCCCACCCAAAAGGTCAAATATACCTAAACACGAAAAATTTGAAGACATAAAAGCTGATTTTCATTTTCGAAATGAGTTTGACAAATTGATGTTATCAGAAAGAGGTGAAAATCTTATGAAGGCCACTGATAATAAAAATAATTAAAGTGGGATATACAGTGAAAATAATTAATTAGTCGACCAACCCCATGCCATTTAACAGAATAAAAATACTCCTAGTGTAGAACATTGCCCTAATGAGGAACAAAGAAATACCAGTAAAGCAACTAAATATACGATCAAGGCTGAAACACGTCAAATAGTAAGAACTAATTTAATTAAAACTAATTTAACTGAAGGATAATTACAACAAATAGATGCTGGGTGTGATAACGAATATTTAGGAGAAGGAATAGTTAAAAATGAGAACGGTCAATGTAATATTTTGGCAATAAATACGAATAAGGATGATATTACGATTGAAATGGACCCAAGAGAAATCCTACCTTTGGAATACATTGCACTTAACTTTCACTTCGATACTAGCAGCGAACATAATAGACCAATTGTTAAAAATTAACGAGATAAAATAAATGACCTAAAAGGACTTGTGTGCACCGGTCATTTAAACTTGTAAGAACGAGATTAAATCTATTAATTGATTTCTAAATCCTCAGAAGTCTTCTTGTTACCAGGAGACACTTTACCGTGTACTAACCCCATCGCACACGAAATTTCGACGAAAAATAACATCCCTATCAACACTAAGCAATTCTGTTACCCTCCAGTACATAGAAAAGTTTTAGAGGAACACGTAGCAAAAAAACTTAACGATGAAATAATTATACTTTTGTCATCACCGTATAGTTCACCTCTTTAGATTGTCTCTAAAAAACCTGATAGCCAAGGAAACCCAAGATGGAGGGTAGTAATCGATTTCCGAGAACTTAATAAAAAACCATTGGTAATGTATATCCATTGCCTGATATCGCAGATATTATGGACCAGTTGTAAGAAGCCGTATATTTTTCAGTTTTCGATTTGGCAAGTGGATTCCATTAAATTCCCATGGATGAACATAATAAAAATAAAACAGCATTTATGACACCCCATAGACATAACCAATATAGACGTATGCCCAAAGGCCTGAAAAACACACCTGCCACGTTCCAAAGACTAATGGATCTCATATTACGAGGCTTATTGAATGTTGAAATGCTAGTGTATTAAGATGATATTATTATTTACGCAAAAGATCTAGTAGATCACAAGCGTAAAGTAAGGTAACTTTTTGATCAATTAAGATCAAAGAATATGGTACTTCCACCAGATAAAGTTTAATTTTTGCGAAAAAAAGAAATATTTATTGGGCATATAGTGAGTCAACGAGGGATTGAACCGGACCCTAGAAAGATACAAGCCGTCAGAGAATTTCCTTAACCAAAAACCATAAAATATAAGACAAATTTAGGACTTGCAGGATACCATAGATGGTTTAGTAAACATTTTTTTAAAATAGCTAAAACATTATCAGATTTATTAAAAAGGGAGAAAAATTTGAATGGACTGAAGTGCAGGAAAAGAGTTTTCAAATACTAAAGGATCACCTATGCCAAGAGCTTATTTTACAATTCCCCAAATTTAGTAAATCATTAAAGTTAACAACAGATGCATCTAACTATGCAATTGGACCGGTATTGAGTTAAGAAAAAGATGGGTTTGACCATCCTGTCGCTTACCTTTCGAGAACTTTAAATAAAGCCGAAATAAATTATTCCACGACTGAAAAGGAATGTCTAGCCGCACTATATGCAATGCATCACTTTCGTTCGTATTTATTAGGAAATAAATTCGTCCTCGTAGCCGATCATGAGCCATTGAATTAGATGCATATAAAGAAAGACCCATGTCAGCGTTTGATGCGCTGGATGTTTAAATTCACTGATTATGAATACACTTTTAAATACAAACTAGGAAGACTTAATACTGACGCTGATGCATTATCTAAAAACCCAGTAGGACCATTTATTACTGCAGAAGATAATATAAACAATGGATTACCATTACTAAGAGTTATGATGATGGGTCGACAGAAAATAGAGGAAAAGAAGAAAACAGAATTACGAAGTCAGAGGAAACAAATAGTAAGAGCATCCAAATTAACGACGATCAAATCTAAAGCATTGTTAACAACCTCGAAGAAAATAATAGGAGTAACAAAACTAAGAAGCATAACCAAATCAAAACCAGATGTACCTAAGATGATCAAGGGTCCTGGACGACCCCTTGGTTCAAAAACAAACAAAGAAGGGCCTAAATTAGATCATAGAGTGATCGCTCAAAGAACCCGAACAAAAACATTTCCACAGCCACAGAAATCATGTACATCTCAACCGAATATATTGAGAAATGTCACTAAAAGTACATCAAAAGATTCTAGCTCATTAAAAAAGAATTTTCCAGAATCAGTAGCCTCAACATCACACGCTAGCGATACAAATTTAAAAACTACAGAAATAAAACATAATAGTTCCAAAAATGAGATAATGCTACAATTACTAGTTAGAAAAATAATTAACCTTGGTGCATTATCAATAACAAGTATGTTTTTCGAAAATGACCCAAGCGATACTGAAGAATCGTCAAGAGAAGAGACTCAAATACTAGTATATGACCTAAGACGAAGTGAATTACGGCAAAAACTGACTGAAACAGAAATAGACTCAAATACGGATACTGATTAAGACTCAGACATTACAAATACTGAAATTTCCGTTACATCAATTTCACTCAGCAAAAATTCAAATGATGATGTTTTTGAAGACCAACCTAAAACTACGTCAAATAATACTGATGAAGTTTCTTATCAAGAAATAGAAGAGTTAACAAAGAGATTTAACCAAAGCCTTGAAGAAAATTTGGACAAGTCTAACAACGATGATGAGCCCGAACAAGCCGATTTTCTATCAGTAACTAGATTTTTTGACGGAGATAAGCCGGACCCCGAAATTCAAGACATATTAACCGAAATGGACACCTACGATCCTGATAATTTCGATGATTCTGTATAAGATGAAAGAATTTCGGATAGATCAAGACGTACAACAGGTCTTGAACACCTATTTAATGGAGAAAAAATTTTAAGAAAATATAGGACAAGTGAAAAATTATTAATTACCCTACGTATTCCAGAAAATACACCCTTAAGTTCTAGCACACTGACGCAAACGAGTACTTTTGCTACTGCAAAAAACAGACGATCTAAAGTGCCGGACTTGCAACAAATAACAGAAGGAACCCCGAGTAACTCAAATCAAAACAACAAACGAATAAATCGCAATAAAAATAAATCAATAAATCGAACTATTGCACCTGATTTCATGTTACTATCGGACTTATACTTTTCTCAACTCATTAATCGATACAAACAACAGCACGGAAAAGTGTATGTAAGTCTTGGTGATAGTAGCAGTAGTACTGATAATTATCAGAACGAAAATGGAGCTAAGCTAGTAAACAATGTCATTACCACTAGATATTGCCCGACATACAAAAGAGACAATATAGTTCGTTCTATTAGCAAGTTTTGTCAACCAGTCACATATGTCTCAAGGCTGTTGAGATTGATAAGTGCACTGGACTTTAGCTATTTTAAATCGAAGAAACCAAGAGTTGGCCAAATTTTAATAACACCTTATGGAGGACATTATATACTGTCAATCGTTATTAGTGAAACGTCGACCGATTTAGTATCTTCAGAAGGACTTACAAAAGTTTTTAAATCGCTTAAAAAAACATTGTTGAGACAAAATCTTAAAACCTTCTGAATTCCAAGAAGGGGATATTTTACAGACAAATACGAACCTGAATTGATAACAGAAACTTTATTAACAATTTTTGAAAAAACACTTATACAAATTACTGTCTGTTATGGTAAGGTTGATTTTCCAAAAATACAGGAACGTAATGAAATAATACAAACATTACATAACAGCCCTGTTGGAGGACATAAGGGAATAAACCAAACTTACCGGAAAACAAAAAAACGGTTTTATTGGCCCAGAATGAGAGATGATATTATTAATTATGTACATGAATGCAGCAAGTGTCAAGAGAAAAAAATTGAACGACTAAAAACAAGAGAACCCTTGGTACTTACAGATACATCTATTGAAGCTTTCGATAAGGTTTCCGTCGATACCGTCGGTTAATTAAGAGAAACAGCAAATGATAATTGCCATTTGCCGACCATACAGTGTAATTTGACTAAATATATCATATTAGTGCCTGTACCAGATCTAAAATCAAGCAGTCTTGCCAATGCAATCGTACGAAATCTAATATTAGTTTATGGTGCGCCTAGAGCAATTCTATTAGATAGACGTGCTACCCTTATGTCTAATTTATTAGAACAACTCATGAGAACTCTTTAAAACCAATAAAACAACAACATCAGAATACCACCCTTAAACAAACGGATCACTAGAGCAAAGTCATGCTGCCCTAGTTAAATATAAAAATTTACTCTGAACCTTATAATGACTAGGACACTTTAGCCAAACTTGCAGCTTTTACGTACAACACAAGTGTTCATGCAGCATCAAATTTTTCTCCCTATAAATTAGTATTTGGGAGACTAGCCAGGTTGTCCTTGAAGATACCTTAAGATTAAAGATAACGAACATACCCACTATATTTACAACATCTTTTAAGGCGACTTTAAGGAATGCAAATTGCGGCAGAAAATCAACAAATAAAAATCAAAGTACAAGCAAAAACAAGATATGATAAAAAATTAAAGCCTCTAAATGTTAAGCCAGAAGATTACGTTTGGATAAAGAAAGAAGTGAGTTTCCATAAATTTGATCGGTTTTTAATGAACCCCTAAAGGTTAGAACAGTTTTAGAGTTAAATAACCTGTTACTTAAAAAAACCAATAGTGAAACCATACGCAAACATACAGATAAATTAAAACTCGTTCCCCGATAATCATATCTTGTAAGAAACATATTCTACATGTCTTCCAGAGAAAAAAAAACACAACGATGCAGATTATATTGGCCATCCTAATGACAATAGCGTTCGAAGGTCGCGCAGATTTAAACTATGTTAATCATGGCAACTATAGCATAGAACCACTTAAAACAAACCCTGGAATATACTACGAATGAATCGGCACAACAAAAATTAAGAGAGCCGATTGGAAGATTGTGATATGGCTGGATGTTAATTAATTTATATTGAAACAAACACCTACTCAAGGATTTAACGAAATTTTTGATATTGTATTGTACAGTTTGTTTATTCTAATTGCACTCGCTATATGGAAATGGACCTCTTGAATTTAAAAAAAAAGCAATTGACAAACCTCCAAGCAAAACTATAGAACATAATAAATACTGTGGGAATCCATGCAGGAGATAACATTATTTCACCCCCAAGCATACGAGCAAAAAGACTGACACATTTTGGAATTATTGGGAGCATTGCTAAAGGACTTTACGGCTTAGTTACAAAAGATGATGTTAACGTTATAAACACTAACATCAACAATTTGGATACCAATCAAAAAGAATATAGTAAATTGTACGAACAAAATAGCCATATTTTTGCAGCCGCATTCAAAAAACTATACAATACCACGAAACGCCATGAGCATATTTTAATACAAGTTGCTGATGTATTGACTTCAGGACAGGATTTTACTTATGACAGATATCTGATTTATTTGTCAGCATACCTTAGAAGAACTAAGGCTATCCTGAATCACATTATTCGTTCACATGAAGATCTGATTGACATCTTGCATGATTTACAAAGAGGTCAAGCACATCCGAAGCTATTTGCTCCAAATATATTTAAAAAAGTAGCCCGGGATGTAAAGAACCTTGCGGGAAATCTAGAATTCGTAGCATCAATAAAATACCTTTATGCTGGCGAAATAAGAACCCTAAGAAAATGAGATGTTGTACATCAAGAAAATAGAACCATGGTAATATTACATTTGCCATTTGTAGATCAAACCCCTTACAATCTTTATAGACTACATTTAGTCATGATACCCCAATCTTGACAAAATGGATCTGCCTTCATAAAACCGTCGTACCCTTACTTAGCAGTAGCAGCAGACCATAATTCGTATTCACGACTAAACAAAGTTACATTTAACCAATGTGATAAGACGGTATATGGTTATATATGCTCGGCTATGGAACCGCTAAAGGAACCCTATTCTATGAACTAATGTGAAATTCTTATGTTATGATGACCTCGACCATTTGTATTTAAATACTGTGAAATTATGTTTACGCCAAAAACCGAAAGCCAATGGATGTATTTACCAGCTGATAGTTTATGGTTATTCTTAGCACCCAATGAAAAACAATTGAACATTATCTGTCCTAATGAAATTGATCAACAAGAAACAGTAGAAGGTAAAGGTCTCCTACAAATGAATTATGGATGTACGGGAAAAACTCATGGATTAACCTTAACCAGTTAACATAAAATTATCACTTAAATACAATATATCTATTTAGTAGAAGTGAACTTAAACTTAACAGTACTACATAAACCCTTAAAAGACACTGATGACTTTTAAGACGCTATAAATACGATTCGAGAATCAAACTTTAATAAACAAGCATGGACAGATAAAAAATTAAATGTACAAAACATAATAAATCAAATAAAGAAAATACGGACCCGAAAGTTGGAGGAAAAAAAGACTTCTCTTTTATCTTTATTACGAAATGTTATTAAAGCTATTATTATTATGATTATAATAGAAATACTCATCAAAAAAGCAAGAAGCTTTTTCAAAAAGATTATGAAATGTAGTGTCTCGGAAAAATTTATAAAACGTACCATCAACCCACTGAACGCAGAACCCCGAGTTACTATTAAACAAGAACCAAATGAACACGAACCAACTGAGCTTTATGTTAAAAATTAAAGAAAAACAAAAAATACGTAAATCATCTCAAGCTAGACCTATAATGAAGACTCGGAGTTTGATATTTCCACGCCATACACCCCAAAAACTGGAAATGGACTCATAAATCAAAAGTAATTTAATACTATTTTTTTTCCAGGTAGAACAATGAACCCCGAATATGAAATAACAATAAAGACTAGAGTCAACATAAACCAACCTTTACATGAAGTTATCGAACAATTAGAAAATAAAGGAAATATTAAGGAAATGCACATACTTACGGATTTACATAGTTATGAACATCGAACTATAACCGCCAAATACAATAGTGATTCATTTACTAAAGTAACTGATGAAACACTAAATACAGGAGAAGAAGTTCAAACACTTTCTCCTTTAAAGATGAAATCCACTATTTGTCAAGCTGAAAAGATCTCTCTACCAACACCATCAAGAAACGATAATGATGCACCAAACATTTATCTAAAAAGACTTATGTGTCTTCTGCCATGGGATATAGAAGAAGTAAAAAGGAAAAGAGATTTCTTTAATAGTTTCTCTCAATTTGGCACCCTAGAATATTGTTATGCCGTTAGACATCGGCCGGGAAAATTATCCCATGAATATGTAAAATACATGGATCCTAAAAGCGCTATTTTAGCATTGCAGAATGATGAACCCGAATATCGCACGAAATACGCTGAACCAATTAAAATGAGTAAAAAATACAAAATGAACCGAAAATTGACTCATCAAATATGTCAACAACAATTTGAGTTAATGACCTACCACAGACAGGTGATTACATGCAGAAGACAACGCTGTATCCAAACTACAGAAACGAAGTCAATCCTTACGAAAACCATTGATCTACGAGAAAAGATCAAAAGTAGCAGAAAATGAACCCAATAATTGAACCCGACCATTTAACTAGCCACCTTCTACGTCAAATACACATCACTTAGTTCTAAGATTTTAACGTTAAGCTTTGTAAAATCAAATTTTTCTTTCACGTATTCCTTTTTCTTAACTTTACTTTATTGTTTAATTTTTACTTTAGGATTTATATGAAGTACGTTTATTGTTAGTTAAAAAATAAAAATAAAAATAAAAAAAAATAAAAACATCGGGATAGGCTGCNTATAAATATAAACATAAATGAATAAATAAATATAATACTTATAAAAATAATAATAATAAGGCTTTAAATTTAAAAGCGCATGTTGTATTATATTTTAGCTGCAAGTTACTCTATTGTCAAGTTTTTTTTTTGTCCTCTTTAGTAATATTAAGCTTTAGCAAGTATTAAAACTACTTATTCAATTGTATTACAAATACACAAATATTTCGGCAAAGCATGATAAGTAATAATTGTATCTATCCTGCATCTGTCTATTTATTCCTACCCATTATCCAATAGTTTAATAAACCTTATTTTTATCTCATATCTGCATTCCATACATCACTTACGAACAATAACAACACCAAGTACACTACAAGAACACTCATACATGTACAGTATCAAGCATGATCCTCACAACATCCATCATATTTACTCTTGCAGAATTTCACACAAAATGGACAAACAAAACGCTAATATCACAGAAGCAATAGCTGATGGATCCCAGCTTAGCATACTGCTGCAGGTGGATTATAGTAGGCTAATGCTAAAAAAAAAATTCTGGAAAACTTCGGGATAGTGAGGTTCATCGAACGGGAACCCTGTGCTATGGGGTACTCAAGTTACGAAGTGGCATTCCTTTCACCACGAAAGGCAGTGATAGCGGCTGATAACCTAAATGCAGTGCCAATGCTACAGGTGCTATTCGACTCACTGTCGAATGTATCGGACGAGTAGAATTGGGCAAAGTTAACGGCACCTGTCACCTTGCCAAATAAAAGACAAGTCAAGGTCCACAATATATCGAAAAATAGACGTTGGTTTAACATAATGACCGAAGAACCAATTGATAAGCGCCACTTGGAAACATCGCTTAACAAATTTGGTCCGATGTTATCATTAAAAATACAGCCATGTTCGGCCCCATACACCAGCTACGAGGCCGAATGTTACCAACTATGTGATGCAGCAGTTGCTGCAGCAACCTTAAATGACACAACAACCATTGAAATAGAAGACAAATCATCTTCACGAAACATTAAAGCACCAACCAAGAATGTAGAGACAACGACGGAAGTCAAAACCCTTAAAAAAGTTGATGAAGAAGAGCTTAGTTCAATATAACGATTTGTAAGAGTAAATCGTACCGGGACTAAAATAAGCTGCATTTAAAAGAAACCTATTAACACAAACTATATTATTAAATTTTTCGAAAACAAATATCCCATAAAAGATATTTATTTTTCAACCAAAAAACAAACACGGAAAGATATTATTCCCGTTCATATAACGTATGGATCCGCTGAGTGGGCAGAAAACATGTGCCAGATAGTAGTGTATTGCATAACTCAGCAGCCAAAAAATGTAATCACAATAAACCCAAAAACAGAAAACACGATCAAAATAAATAACGATCCAAAAGACAAGGACTTACTCATGTGAAAAGTAGTATCTAAGGTACCGGCCATTATAAATCTGGATGAATACACCCGGTTGTTAATGACTTTTGGCCCTTTGAGCCATTTGAATTTCTACCCATTAGATGTCAAAAGCGACTATAAAAGACAGTTATACCTAAGCTTCGCTACATACTGTAACGAAGAATCGACGGAAAGGGCCCTCAAAGGACTCAAAATGTATGGGGCGAATTACTCCCAAAAAGACTCGCAAAAAAGCCGTGAAATAGTAACACATTCATCGTGTGGAAATTTAATATTCAAATGCCACCTTAAAGTGCAGTCTTCTGTGCAAATAACAAATGAAATTAAAAAAGATCTGCCTATCATGCCAGGAAAATATCAACTTGGTAAAATACAACTGGCACTATAAACTATGCCTTGAGATGGAAGTGTCAGCAAATCTTGATGCACTTAATAGACTAGTAATTAACAACGCAAAATAAGGGGTCATGGAGAAAAAAAAGACGTAATATTCACGAGTCCATTCCTTCCCCTACACTCAGTCCCGAATAAACAAATGTAATCACTCTGTAAATTAATACTGTATTACATAACTATAAGGATTATTGTAAAATGTTGATGTTATGTAACTCTTAAATATTTACTAGATGAAAAAAAAAAAAAAAAAAAAACCAATTAAATAATATAATAGTATACATTTACCAAGGACGGTGATAGTTTTAAGAAGGAGAGGTTGTTAGGTGACGACTTGCGTAAATTAATAAATTTTTATTTTTGTTCTATTTTATCCTGTTATATTTTATTCCCAATGATAAAATTTTAAGACTCTTAACAGAGTCATACTCAACGAGAGTTGTCGCCTAACGAAGCTGACCGTGTACTTAGTGGCTCTTGGAAGTGTCAAGTGACAACCAAAGCGAGCCATGAAGCCTAAACACATGAAGTCAGCAAGTACCGGCCCCATAGCAAGTGAGACGAAGAAGTAACAACCAAAACTTAGTGCAAGGTGCATTTCTTTGCACGGCGTTTTAGTTAGTAGCCCGCTGCCACTCATCAAGTGCAGACGTAATAACTAATTTTATAAAATAAACCAGACGTTCTGTCTTTTTTTTTTTTTCTTTTCTGTTTCCTTTTATATGTTGTAACGGTGCGCCACCGTTAGGCCACGTAAGTAGGCTAGGGCAGGTAGAGAAAGGGGGAAAAGGAGTTCAAGGGACCTAAGTGGAGAAGTAGGGGTAAGGGAAAAGAGACGAAAGCCAGAAAAGGTAGCAAGGAGACAGATTAGCTTGGGCAAGCGAGCGCGCGAGAAGCGTAGAATTTTAAGTACGACTCTCGTGATCTAGTTTTTGTTTCTCTTCGCACGATAAATTTTTGGCACACGAGAAGTGGTTTCTTTGGTGACTTTTGGTGCGACGTCCAGAGATTACCAAGTGTGTGCTGGAGGCTGCTGAGAAAGCAGGCAACCTGTGCTGGAGGCTGCTGAGAAAGCAGGCGACCCCGAGTTCCCCGAGAGGCGGAAGGCTCCCCCAGCCAGAGGGTTAACGCGAGGCTAGCGTCAGTGACCTTGACTACCAGACAATGCCAGTAGGGACGACTACTGACCCCAGCGTTGGCACTACAGCTCCTTTGAGACCCAGAGAGTCGTCACTACCTGCGACTGTGAGTACCGGTCCTTAGACGACCGTTTTTATTGTAAAGGGCAGCGGCCCTCAATTAGCCTGCGTAGGTCTGCTCGGTCTGCGTTTTCGTGCCGCGAGCTCGTCGAGTAATCGCCCTCAACGTGCGAGAATTCACACATACACACATACACTACACACCCACGAATATTCTGTTATTATTTTATCTTCCCTGAATATATATTTTAATTCAAAAATACCCGCGAGTGCTACTTCTTTTGGTGTGCCTACATTTCCCCTTAAACCATAATTCCGCAGCGGTGTCTCGGCGAACGAGACCCGCAAAATATTTTACGGGGAGTGTCAACGAGGGTATCCGGGCAACACAGGCCCGGTCGAAGTGGAGAGACTCCGCCTCGTCAATCCGCGTTGTACACCCCGTAACATTGGCGCCCGACACACAAAACCCACGGATAGGTATCGCGCGACGTCGTCTACAAGGTAGACGACCTTCACTACTATTATCTATATAATAATATTAAAGTAGGAGCTGTAGCAGTAGCTAGAGCAAAAACAAAACAAAACATATCGCGGGTATAACGCGGAGAACGCGTATAACACACACGAGAGAAACCGGCAGACTCGTATAGGTCACGCGTGTAAACAAATCAGCGGCTTTGTTTACTTCACAATTTTGAGTCGTTGCTGTCTTCCAGCATTAAAAATTTCTGTCCACAAGTGCGAGCAAGAAAGAAAATAATATTTCGAGACGAAATATCATTTTCAATAGCTAACGAGCCTTGCCTGTGAAATTGGATTTTCACAGGCGGCGTACGCTGACACACAGCGCATATACGGCATCGTATACACCGGTATACATATATACACGGCTGTTGGCTTCTCGCGGCTTGTAGTGCGCGAAGCAGTAGTATACGTGTGCAGGTACACTATACATTACTGTATTTACAACTGTACTACACACATATACACACTCAAAAGAGAGAGTTGAGGGAATGGACTTCCTACAGCTGAAAGGTTTAAATATAAACTATAATCAATTCAAATTTTAATTTAAAGCATCAAGGCATTGCGCGCAGAAAAATTTGCTTCTAGCTAACACCTTGGCGCAAATTTTCCCTAACCGTCAACTCTTTTCTCCTAAGCTAATCTCTGCGCTGCAGCACAGTGCACTTACTGCCCGTAGTTTTTTTTGTATAATGCGAATCATTTTAGTTAAGACCATGGCATCGCTCCCACTGGATCAAGAGGATAAACTGAGCGATTTCTGCAGGTCGTTAATAAAAGAAGACCTAGGAATCAATTTTCTAGAAAATCTCGAGCTGCTAACGACTGGCAGTAAAGAAGCCAAATCATACCGCCTTTACCAGTGGCTGACAGGGTGATACGTCCCCGAGAATTTTAAACCAGCGGAAGACGTCAACGCAGCCATTGAGCGACGTGTAAAAGCGCGTTATCTCATGGTCACACAGGCCTGCGAGGAGTTTGCAAAAGCATACGATGACGAAAGTGACGTCGAAGCCGTGCACCCGCTACAAATAGTGCGGGACAGTGAGGAGGTAAATAACCTCCTAAAAATCACAACGACGGCGACAATGATAGCCACGCAGGTCAAAACTCTAGATATCCAGTTATTGGGGCCAAATAAAGATAAGCTCCTCATTAATACGTTCTTGCTTGTCAGGAACTCGGACGAAAGTGGAGCAACTCACTCAGAGCAAGCTCTCAAGACAGGCTATTAAAAGCCAATGAGAAGATCGCGAACTTAACGCGAATAAGTTTGGCTATCACATCGAACCAGAATCTGCCACAACGGAGAAATGTGACATCCCCAAATGAAAACGTGCCGGCGAAAAGGCGCGGAACTATATTTGGCGAACAAGCGTTTGCGAATATCACAGGACCACAGGCCACACCATTTGGAAACGGCCGTTACAACGTTGACTAAGCGTCGGCGTCGGCACACATCATAGCGTCACCGCCACCCACGACAATGAGATATGTATGGCCATCAAATACAGTCAGCCGGATACAAGCGATATGCCCATTATGTGCAGCAACTAGCGCATATATGTCTTCGGTAAGCTATCCACAAAGGAGTGGGTACTCAACAGCACCACCTGCTCGTACAACGCATTCACAAGCGTTTATGACGTGGCCCCACACATATGCGGTGAGCTCGTCATCACGCCCGACGTATCCATACCTACCCTCACATACGGCTGCACCGGTTGACCCCAAACGTTCAGCCTGGTCGGGGGGGAGTCTCCCGCCCTCGGCGGAAAGACAGTCAGGGTTAGGTAGGTCATACGCCAAACCCGAATGCCGTGAATTAGGACAAATTGTCTGTCGATGGAACGTAAAGTTCACGGGGGAAAGTCACGACAACTTTGACACCTTCCTCACGCGCATTACGGAGTGCTGCACAACTTCGGGGCTTACGGAAGCAGAGCTTTTCCAAGCTCTGCTAGAGCTCATGACGGGCATCGCAGCGACATGGTTTCACAATTAATGCGACCAGTGGATCAGCTGGACTGATTTTGTAGCCGCAGGACAGGAGTGGTATGGCTCAGGCGAAGAAGTGCAATGCCGCCTAATCTCGGATGCGCAGTTGCGTACCCAGTACGCTGGTGAGCCCATACGAAATTTCTTAACGCAGATTAAGAATATCGTGCGGCGAATTTAACCTCCGTGGCCGGTCGAACGTCAGTTGGACCTATTCCACACGAATATGCGTCCTGAGTTACAGGATCGAATCCGACGAGACGAGGTTCACAGCATGGCTGAGCTGCTGTGAAGGGCCACCAAGGCTGAACGCCTCTTGGAACTTACGAGTGTGTTCCGTGAGCCACCCCCACTGGAACACTTCTACCTGCCAGAACCGGCATACAAACCCAAGGCTAAGGCTACCGAGGCTAAGAAACAGGCTAGGGTTGCGGGTATAAGCGAAGCCCAACCTTTGAGCGCTAGCGCACAAGAAATAGCGGATATTCGAAACGAGCAAGCTGCCCTTCGAAAGGCAATTGAGGAGCTGCCAAAGAAACTGGCTAATTCATCAAAAATTGCGGGGTTCGACATGATGGATGAATACTTGGCCGAAATAGTCAACGAGTTGACCAAGAAAAAGGTCAGAAAACCTGCGATCGACGAGAATATGGTGAAGCTATTGCTTGATCTTCTCTACGTTGGGCAGCCCATGCGAAGTACAACGAGGAGCCGAAACAGAGCTCCCGCTTTTCCAACGGCCCCCGAAAACTGGAGCGACGCTCACACTCTCCTCCTCAACAGGGTAAGGGTCGTCGAGGTGCGGGTTCGCACTCACCGAGACGGAACCCGAACGAGGGGTCAGGCACGAGAGATCCCGGTACCTGGAGAGACCAGTCCCTTCCACAAGAGGCACAGCTACGTTGCTACAGGTGTAATCACCTAGGCCACTATGCGCGGGACTGCCCTAATAAGAGGCAGGAAAACGAGAGGAGGCAGTCGTAAGCGAGGGTATTACGCCATCTCCCTCTCCCGAACCCTCACAGGCCGCGGTTACATCGGAGGACGCGCGCCGGTGGTGGCTACAGCTGGAAGTAGCCGGATATAAGCCGCGAGCGCTATACGATCCTGGCGCCACTAACACGGTCATGCGAGCGGTAGGGATCCAGATAGCGAACGCCTGCGGGCGTCGACTACGTCCCACACCAGGAAGCGTGGCTATGGCCGACGGACGACCGTCACGCACCTTAGGCTTCGTCACTCTACCCTTCCAGCTAGGAGGGGTGAAACGGGACGTAGAAGTCATAGTGTTGCCCGAGCTAGACGCTGACTGCTACGTCGGGGCTAACTTTATCAACGCTTTTGGGACCGTCCACGATCCTGTTGATAGAGTCCTGGTGCTAAAAGGACCAGGTACCAAGGTTCCTCTAGAGGTAGCGGGCGTGACGACGACCGTCGAGGTCCGACTCGCTGCCGTCGGGCTAGACGAAATCTCGTCCACCCAACAAGAGGAATTACAGACTCTCCTGAACCATAGGTGGAGTGTGAAGCTCCTTTAGGTTGCACTACGTGGGTCGAGCACGAGATTGAGGTCACGAGCTCACGACTCATCAAGCAGAAGTGCTACCCGGTATCAGATAAGATCCAGGAGGTAATCCATGCCCACGTGAGCGAGATGCTCGAAAGTGGCGTGATTGAGCCATCCAATAGTGGATGGGCAAGCCCTGTGGTCATAATACGCAAGAAGGAGGGCAAGTATCGGTTTTGCGTCGATTACCGGAAGGTAAACGCGGTAACAGCACCCGACGCGTATTCACTGCCACATATGGATACCATCCTGCTCAAGCTGAGGAAAGCACGTTTCATTTCGACCCTTGATCTCAGCAGCGCGTAGCACTAGATACCGCTAGCCGAGAAGGCTAAGCCAGTGACAGCATTCACCGTACTAGGCAAGGGGCTCTTTCAGTTCCGACGGCTACCGTTTGGCCTGAGTAATGCACTGGCGACCTTCCAGCGGCTAATTGACAGCGTCATTGGGCCGGAGCTCGAGCCCTATGACTATGCCTACCTTGATGACATAAAAATTGTCACAGAGACATTTGAGGAGCATCTCAAGTGGCTAGAGCGTGTGCTGAAACGCGTGCACAAAGCCGGACTCACCCTCAACCGAGGAAAGAATGAGTTCTGTCAACCCGAGGTGAGATACCTTGGCGTCCTCATAAACCGAGATGGTTTACGACCAGATCCAGCTAAATTGGAACCAATTACAGCGTTTTTGGCTCCGAAAAATCTAAAACAAATTAGGCGGTTCCTAGGCATGGTTTTATCGTACCGGAAGTTCCTGCCAAACTATTCGACGGTAGTAGAACCGATCAACAGGCTGCTACGTAAGGATCAGCCGTTCGACTGGAAAGATGAACAGCAACGATCCTTCGAACAGACAAAGGCTTTGCTGACGTCCTCGGTAGTATTACAACGACCCGACCCCAAGAGTCCGTACGTGGTGCAAACGGACGCCAGCGACTCCGGACTAGGTGCCGTATTATCCCAAATAGTCAACGGGCAGGAAAGAGTACTGGAGTTTGCAAGCCGTTCGATGACTTCGGCTGAGCGCAATTATAGTGTGACAGAGCGAGAATGCCGTGGTCTTATGGGCGACGCGAAAGTTCCACCCTTATATCGAAAGGACACGCTTTAAGGTTGTGACCAACCACAGCAGTCTCTGGTGGTTGGTTAGTATTAACAACCTGACTGGACGACTGTCAAGATGGGCCATGGAACTTCAAAGCCATGGCTTCGAGGTTGAACACCGGAAAGGGACGCAAAATTGTGTACCCGATGCCCTGTCACAATTGTATAAGGATGATGAGAGTGGCGCTGTGGCAGCGCTAACGTAGGAACCCCTGGCTGGAGATCCTTGGTACCAGGAGATGGTATAGAAGGTACGGGACGACCCACGGGGTCAACCGCGATGGGAAATGGTCGGGGGATACCTGTATGCATATCGCCCCGATTCCACGGTTGATGAGACTCTCGGTGACATGGAAGCCTTGAAGCTGGTGGTACCTAAAAGCCAACATGATCAAGTGTTTCAGGAGTGTCATAATACACCATTCGCCAGCCATCTTGGCCGCAAGAAGACGTTTGCGCGTGTCTCCCGGTTGTACTACTGGCCGGGATACTACCAGGATGTTGCCCGTTACGTGCAGAGCTGCTTGGTTTGCCAACAAACCAAGGTAGATCAGAGGCTACCCTCAGGACTTATGGGGCGTAGGATCATTACCGCTCCATGGCAAGTAGTGGCCGCTGACATGATGGGCCCCCTACCAAAGATAACGCACGGCCACGAATACATCCTCGTGATCGAGGATCTATTTACTAGATGGGCCGAAGTCGTACCGTTACGGCGAGCCAATGGGAAGGCTGTTGTGAGCGCACTGAAAAAGCGCGTCATCTGTCAACATGGTACCCCGGAAGCGTTGTTGACGGATAATGGCACCGAGTTCCAGAACAAAGACGTCGATGGGTTTTTGGAGAGTCTGGGCATACGGCACATGCTTACGCCGCCGTATCACCCACAGGCGAACCCGGTTAAACGTTTGAACCGTACCATCAAGACCATGATTGGCGCTTTTGTCGAAGCCAATCATAGGTTATGGGACGAGAAGCTGCCCGAACATATGTTCGCTTACAACACAGAAAGGCACGCTTCCACAAGCTTCCCCTGGGCGATGCTTAACAGCAGTAGAGAACCGTACGCCCCAGGTACGATGAGCCGACAGGTCGATTCGACGGCCCAGCAACGCCTAGAAGATGAGGCAATAGAGAGCTGGAAGCAGTGTATGGAGCGTCTGCCGATGCTGCACGTAGAAGCAAATCAGCGAAACGATAAGGCACAGGTCAATGCCACTTGGCATTACAATGCCAAGCATCGCGACGTGGTCTATGCTCCTGGTGACCAGGTATGGCAGGAGAACCACGTCTTGTCCTCGGCAACGCAAGGCGTGGCAGCGAAATTGGCTCCAAGGTACGCTGGCCCCTTTACTGTCCGAAAGGCGTTGGGTTCCAACACGTATGAGTTTGAATCCGAGGAAGGCACGCAATCAGGCCCCATTCACGTGAGGCAGCTGAAGCCTTACGTGAGCAGACCCTCTGCGACGGCGGGAGAAGATCCTCCTGAAGATTCGGGGTCCGAAGAAGAAGTGGCTAGCGTTCCTCAACCACCGTTGGAAAGCGGCGAGCAGGCGAAGCGCGACCCGCCTTAAGCGAATCGATCCAATGTTAGCGAGGCTGCCGGATCAGCCAGGCCAAAACGAGGCCGCCCGCGTAAAGCGATCGTAGTGTCGAAGCCATTCGCCGCGGCTAAGACACCTGCGAGCGATGGCAGACCACGCGACGACGTCCGAACATGCGACCCAACGACGGGTCAATCGCCGAGCGATATGCGATGGCTGCGGCCCCGTAGAGTGAAAAAAATTTAATTTTGTAAGCGCCTCCATCCCAACTAATTGTGTTTCTTCTTCTTCCCCACTCTTTGTTATTTTTGTTTTCTTGGGACAGAAGTGTTACAGATGGAGCTGTCACGATCCATCAGTCTGAGTGAACTTATAAGGCGCCTAAAACACACAAACACCAAGCGTAAGGCCAACGAACTCATCGTGGCGTTCCAAAGGGGCCTCAACCTACAGGCGGAGGCGACTCCGCAGTTGGCTATCAAGCCCCTAAAAGAAGTCCAGACGGACTTCACGCCGGAAGAGCTATCCGTCTCAGAGGTCCTAGAGGCTCCGCAACCACCAACCCACGAGGCTCCGGCAAGCTCCAAGAATACCTGGGAAAGTATCCAAGGAAAGCCGGGGGGCGCTCGCCACGTTCACAAAGGTGGAGGCCTTCGTGAACAAGCACGGCTCCTCGGCCGCGACCGCTGAAGCGGTGACAATCACCATCATGGGCCGTAAGAGCTTCGCGGCCTTCTTTCAAACGTGGATCAAGACGCGTAAGCGTCTCGCCAAAGAAGAACGCCAGCACGCCGAGGAGGCCCAACGCCTTAAGGAAAGGAGGAAGGCGGAAGCCGAAGCTCGGCAACTCCGCCAAGAGGCTAAACGCCTTCTGACCAAGGCCCACACAGTGGTGGCGCAAGCGACGGGTAATTCCCTCAGACCCGTCCGCTGCTATATGTGCGGGTTAAAAGGCGTCAAGCGCTCTAAGGAGTGCCCAAGGCGCTTGGAGCACTACTGCTTCAAGCGCGTAAACGGAGACTCGGTCTAGGAGTGACTTTAGTCCAGGACCAGCCGATCCATGGCACATCAACAATTTTTTTTTTTTTTTTTTTTTTTTTTTTTTTTTTTTTTTTTTTTTTTTT
>NW_019384288.1:3745282-3760090 GCF_000648655.2 Copidosoma floridanum | reverse complement strand
GAATGTACTGAAAATTTGTAATGAGAATGATAAAATTAGTAGTTATGATAACAATTATATTGAAAATGGCAAGAACTATGTCAATAATAATGTTTAAGACATTGACGATGACAATAATGATTATAATAATAGTAATTTTTATATTTATTATAATAATCTTAATTATGGCAGTAAATATGATGATAATAAAAATAATGGTGATGATAATCTCAACAATAATAATAGTGACGATTTTTGTGATGGTGATAACGATGCTGAATGTGACGAGATTGATAATAATAAAAGTAATATTGTCCGTTGTAATAATTATAATATTATCTACAAACAGGCTCATTAAAATGGAAGTCATGATAACAATAGTATAATGATTGCCATGACGATGTGTATAAAAACGCTTCTGCTAATGACGTCGATAATGACTATAATAATTATAGTAAGTATGATAATAAGGATATGAGTAACGATCCAGATGACAATAAAACTTATATTGTTGATAGTTATGATAATGATATTGATGATGATTATTATGATGATAATAATGAGGAAAATGATGATGACCATAATTAAAATAATGTTGATGATTATGATAATAATTATAATGCTGATAATTATATTGAGGACGATGTTCATGATATTGATGACGATGATAATAATAATGATAATTATAATAAAAATGTTGCTGATGACAATGGTAAATATTGTGGCCATAACAATGCTAATAATGATATTCATGACAATAATAAAGACGATAATACAGACAATAGTATAAAGAAAAATATTATTTACACCAATAACGATAGTAATAAATATGGTGGTAATACTATTAATGATGATTATAATGATTACACTAATGATAACAATAATAATGACAATGACTATTAAAATACTAACAATACTAATAATTATAATAATAATAAAAACTTTAATAACATTATTTTGGTTATGACAATAATGATCATAATAATAATAATAAGTCTGATAGTCCTGATGATAACTATATTAAGTATACCATTTTTGCTTTCAACCAATCTTTTAAAATCCACGATCTATACATCAGGTATCCTATCTTTATTTGCGTGATAAAAAATACATTTTATTTTCTATCTTCAGATAATTTGTAAATTTTGCTCAGTATTAAAAAGCCTTATAGGTCTTATAAAATTTTTTTAATTATCTCTTACATTTTTGCATTATAAGTTTAAAGCGTATTGTGTGCAATGAATTATTTATTAAAAACGCATTGAGTTTAACATCGCTATATATTATTTATCTAATTTTACGTTTTATTTTTTTCAGGTTATTGCCGT
Source organism: Copidosoma floridanum (assembly GCF_000648655.2). Next base: position 3,758,783 of record NW_019384288.1, on the reverse strand, counting down.
GGCTGACTCCATTTTGATAACCTTCGAATACATTGCCTACTAGTAAATTTAAAGCCTGTTTACTGTCTTTTTTATGTTTTTTTTGGTTTTACTTTAATTTGATACTTTTGTTAGATCAAGTATATGTGGCACTTTTTGAGATTTAAATACTGAATGTAGCCGCCGTCACAACAACTCTAGCTAAGTCTAACTTTTAAGATAATAATGAAGGTGCTCTACACTCTTTTTAGTAACTACTTTTATTTTAAAACTATTTTTCGTATTAAATAGTCGTTTTTTTGTTATCGCTTAATAGTTTATAAGATTAAAGCTTTAATTAGTCAGTCGTATTTGGATTTTAGAAGTGGGAGATAAATGAGTGGGTTTTTTTACCTTTTATGGTTGGCTCTTCACTAAATCTTGTACAAAAGCCTTCACTAAACACTTATGCTCCTTTTCCTATCTCTTTCTAAAAATACTTTAAGAGTTTTAAAAATGCATGGAGATTTGGGTATTTGTCATAATGCACTTATCCTTAAAGGCTGTTTTTATTTATATCAGATTTTTCTCAGTTTTATCTAAAATATTTTCGTATGTTATGTGGCTGGTCTTCTTATTTTTAATGGTTCTGTTCACAAAATTCATCTATATATTTTTGTTTACGCACACCTTTTTAATCTATTAAGTTATCTACAAAGTAACAGTAAAATTAATAAAATCATATGGTACACAATCTTACTTGCACTCCTCCGTTTTTTTCTTTTAAAGAACCTTTGCTGCAGCTCCACTAGTTGCATCTCCTGAAACTTTTTTGATTGGTTTCTTCATCTTAATATCTTTTACATCAACCTGACTATTTTCACTTCCATAATACTCATTGCCTCCTTTCGCAGTATCTGGAGTACCTGGGCGCTTATGTTCCACTTATGTTAAGTGTCCTGCTTGGTGGTCAGTTTTTGAGCCGGAGATCCAAGCAAATTTTTTAACTTATACTTCTATAGGCACGTGATGCATGAAAGTAAATCAATCATTCTAGATTTTGCCCTTGCAAAAAAGTGTGATGATAGTGGATTTTGCTTTATTCTTCCCCTTCGCCCCGCCCCTCGTGACGTACTTTCAGTTTTCTCGACACTACATGATTTCACACTACATAACTATGCCACACATTTTTAATTTTATAAATTTTGTTTTATTTTCCTTTAACCAATTCAAAAAAAAAAAGAAGAAAAAAATCGTTTCCAAAGAGATTCAAAACTACGACCTCTTACTTTCTGGTAGCGGCCCTTACCTACTGTACTATGAGCCGGCCCAACATAGGAACATCAATTACTTTGTTTTATTGTACAGTTTGTAACTTATTTTTTTCGAAAATTTTTATTGTATAGATATTAATTCATTTGGTTTAGTAATACATTGAATAAATAAACAATTTACATTATAAAATAAATTTTTTTAAATGTTAGAAAAAAAATTGGAAAATTACTTTATTTTGGCAGAGCACCCTCTCAATTTATTAATAAATTTTTATTTCAACGTATTTCATTTGTTACTTTCACAATAAATAAATAATTTTTTTTTGCAATCCTTTTATATTTTTTCAAAATTTTCAAAAATAATGAAAAATTCTTTTAGTACTGTACGAATACAATAATTATTTTTTACTATATTTTGTTCTTTTAACGATTTTTCATTCGTGATTTAGGTGATTTTTTAAATTAAAGACGTTTTTGCTATAGTTTGTAGGGGAAAGCTCAGACAAATGACAGGAATACTAATATGTAGAGTAAAGCTAGAAATTCTTTTTTTTTATGTGAATGTACTCATATACTTGCTTTCACGCACACCTTATCCCCTCTTGTTAAGTCTATTTAGAACTCAATTGGTAAGGGTATTTAAAAATTTTATAGGATTTTCTAAAAGTACTCTTTTGTACTCAAAAACTCAGGAGATTTCTACAAATCATATGAACAACATTTAATGTAATTTTTTCATACGATTATATGTTAATTAGTGACTTTTTTAATGTATTATGTATAAAATGATGGTACAGTCAAACGAGCTGCAATGTTCGTTGATATTTTTTATGCTATTTCAATATACGTTTGGCCTTTGAATTATATCTGTATAAAAAACCTATGTGTGATGAACGTCTTGAAGGGACACTCACTGGCATCTAATACTACCCTATTAAAGAAAACTATATTACAGGATGATTTTCTCAATTTTCTATGTACAATTATTTTTTGGGTTTCGAATATTGACGAAAAATAAGTGTGGGATCGTACGTGATAGATATAAGCTTGACATTACTTGTGTAAACAGTGTAGGCAGTAAAATGTTGTTCTAAAGTTACCAGAAAATTCGATAAAAGTGCATAGTCTTGGACTGACCAGCCTACATATTATTTTCATTGTATTGAGCCGTAATATATTGTTTATAATTATTCACTCATCACATATTAGTTAAAACTACACCGAATCAACGTTGGTTTACTCATTCCCACGATAGTTGCACCACCTTTATACACAATATTGTTTAAAACAAGGTATTATTCTACTTAAAATTATATCGTTTGCCATATAATTTTAAGAAGTACAACTTTATACTTAGGTACACAAGCATCCACTGTCTACTGGTTTTTAAAAGGAGACGTTCCTCTTTTTCTGTGTTAACCCCGTGTTTGACTTCAAAAAACAGACATTCAGAGACAAAAGTCCCTGACAAAAAAGAACTACACACCAATAGATAAGAAAAAGGACGTGAAGATCCCAAGTGAAATTATTAAACAGTAAGCCCTAATTTCTCCAAGCGTGATGTAAGCTGTTTAATAGACCAATAACCTGTGAGCAATATTTCAGTTAGATGGTTGGTGAAACCTTATAAAATAACCGCGATTCAATTAAAGCTAAAGAGTTTATTTGAAAAAGACAATTATTATTTTTGTCTATCTTCCCTATCTTACACAAATTAATAACAGCACAAATCCGTCAAACAAAAACGAGGCTAAACGGAAAAGAGTGTGCACACGGCAAACGACAGCCCAAAAATAAAAATATAGCTAGGCGTCAGCTTAGTCCTCAAGTAGTGTTATAAGCCTCTGGCCTTGGTACCAAGCCTAACTTTTGAATTAGCTGCCAGTGCCAATATCTGTACTCATTAGTATTCTCCTAGAATAGTTTGTTCATCCAACAAACCAAATTTGAGACCTGTATTTCTCTGTAGTTGTATACAGCCTTGACATTCAAAGCATTTCAGCTACTTAATTTTGAGGTTCTTCTGTGGTGCCAACTTTACCAAAGGAATATCCGTCACATTTAATTTATGGTGTGTTTAGTATAAGATAGAAACAGCTGATCTTAGAATTAAGTCCGATATGTTCTCTGAGAGACCATAATTTAAAATGTAAGCTCTTGTTTTCATTACTATCGTAAGATCATGGTATTTGATCGTCCCGTTGTACTTTAATGTAATAGGGCTTGTAAGATGCTGCTCAGCGCCTGGTCCAATTAGCACTTCTTGGGGATGCCTACCAGTCAACTCTGGGCTTTGGTCACACCTCAGGTAGCAAGCCTTTGCATGATAGCCTTAAATATTTTTGGAGCTTCAGTTAAGACTTTTTTTAGCAAATTCCCGTATAACTTTTAACTTTCATTGGATATGGCATTATCCACAAATACAGACGAAAATATGTAGTGGGAAAAATTTTAAATTAAGCTCATACGACTCATTGGATCCAAATAAATAACCGAAAAATAAGTAGATGCTCTTACTCTCACTGTCTTAGCGTGTAGAGTTCGTGATAATTAATATAAATAAATGATCGTTAGCAAATAAATAGTTTAAAATCTATCTTCTACAATAATCTAGAACTTATAAGTATTAATATTCTATATCAAATATGCTTTACCTTGCCTCAGCAACGATAAACTATCTAGTGAAAATACGTATTGTCATCAAACATGAATTAATAATGTGACTTAAGAGTTTCTACCCATAGTCATGGCCTGGGATTTCAGTGCCATGCGCGTAACTCCAAATTCACTTTTATTCTGACCATTCTATTTAGGTACATTCACTGAAATATATGGAAAGTGCTTTTACTAGGTAGTTTTTACAGGTGACATATATTCATGTATGTTAGTATTTGACAGGTCCACCTTTAAAAACAATAGGAGGTAATGAGGGCTCAGAAGTTTAAAGATTGGATCGTAGTGCCCACAACATGTATTATGAGGTACCTCAGTGTGACTGCAAAAAAGTAGTCAGATTTCCCAAGGCTCGTTATACACAATATCTCGTTATTATTTATATCACTAAGTTCTTATTTATCAACATTCTTGTGATACCCTTGGGTACGGTCATTTACCAATGACCCAAGATTGCTCCAGCTCGTACAACCCTAAAGATAAAATGACTTATCAGCTACCATACCTACACCAGCCATACCAAACCATACAGCTAGCTGTAGTGTAGCTTAATTTCTACGGCCCTAAGGGTGTGGTTTTTACCTAAGTAACATAAAAAAAAAAATTACTAGTGAATGGGGAAAACTATGTAACTGCAACAGTCTCGTTGTCACCTATTAAGCCAGACTTAAATATGATATAAAAGGTGTAATATACAAAGAGATATTAAAATATAAAGATCTAATTTTACAATTGATGGTGGCCTCACGTTAACGTAAAACAGCACTTGACACTGGCGGAATCGTTGCTAAACGCAATAAATTATAACCATTGGCTGGCAAGTGCCTTTTGTACCTTTCAGAAAAGCAGTGGTAGTGGCGTTGATGGCTTGAATTTTGTAGCTTAGATAGAATAGTTGCGAACTAAATTATAAGTTGTATTTCTATGTAATTTATTTAATTATTAAGGCACTCTGACATTTCTTAATGTCGTGCGGATTTAAATTAAAAAATGCCTCTGTTTAGTGGTATACTTAAATATTAATATTAAAAATTAATTAAAATTTTCTTGCTACCTTACAAGCTACAAGTTTTTTTAATTTTACTGTAAAACATATATCACAATTCCATAATCTCTTATTAAATAAAACAATTTTATAATCGTTGCTATTGCAGAATTCTCTTACAAATCCCCTTAGATAAGTGGAGGAAGCATGACATTCTCTAATGTGCCATGAAATAGCTTTGATGATTAGATTTGTGTTTTAAAAGATTTTACTGCTGTTATTTATGAATGCATTTCTTACACTTGTTGTATCAGAATTCAGAAGCTTGCAGGCATCAATTAAATATTCAAAGCTAGAGTATCAACGGCTCAAAATTTTTAAGTTATCAGTACATTTATCTTATGCAACATTTTGAATAGTGCTGCTTTATTGTTTGCCATCTTCCGTTGCAGCTTTGCATCGGGTATTGAAATGAGGTTCACCTCAGCCATTTGTCACCAAGTATGCAAATTTTATATCAACCTCATTTTGATTCTCGTTTTTATCATAAAAGTGAGAAAGCCAATATGGCCATAGGTATAGTCATGTGACAGATAAATCATTCGAAGTATGATCGAACATGTCAATTTCATTATTAATAATATGTATGGCCAAGCCTAAATCTACAAAAAAAAAAAAAAAATTTATTTTTTGACAGGGATTAAAACCAACTCTCGTTGTTAAAAGCTTGCACACCTCATTTTGCCAGCCTTATTATGATTTAAACTTCTTAATATGAACCTAAAGTTGACTAAATGGTCGGTGGCCCTTGAGTTGGAAATTAATTTGATCAGGTTGTAGTTACCAGTCTTTAGATTATGTACAGAACTAAAAAATAGTGAAATGGCCACATCGTTTCTCCAAGAAACAATCTCACCTTTCTTATCAGATTCATCGTTCTTTTTGTCTTGTTATTCAAGCTTCTAGCTTGAAATCGATAATTTGGATCTTACTTTGAACGAGTTATTTGTCACATTACTATATTTACAGCCGTATTGGCTTTTTAAGTTAAATGATCAAAACAAAAATCAAAATAGGGTTGACATGAAATTTGCATACTTGGTAACAAATGGCTTAGACAAACCTCATTATAGTACACGATGCAAAGCTGCAATAAAGGACGACAAACAATAAAGTCGCACTGTTTAAAATGTTGCGGAACAAGAATGTACTGAAAATTGGAGAATCTTGAGCCCCAGAGACTCTAGCTTTAAAAACTTAATTGATGGCTGCAAGCTTCTATACCCTGACACATTAAGTAGAGAAGATGCACCTATGAATGACAGCTATAGAAACTTTTAAAAGACAGATACTATCATGAAAACAATCTTATGGCACATTAGATAGTGACATGCTTCCTCCACTTGTCCTAAATAATTTTTGAAGAAAATGTTCAATAGCCAAGATTTAAAGAATGATATATGTATGGTGAGTCAACTTGTGTTATACAAGGAGAAATTCTGTCACAGCTAAAGGTGGTGCAGTGCTGCTGGCGAAAACAGCATGCATGGTGGAAGCGCAAAACAACGTGCGCAGACAGCAAAAAAAACAGTACAAACGCGCACGTAATTTTGAGCTGCAGATGCACGCTCTTTTCCCATGCAAGCCACTGGAATTTCGACTGAGTGGCTTCAGTATAGTTCGACACTTTTTTATTAATGCCTAACTATGTAACTCACATGCATGTATGCGTATAAGTTACATAGATAAATTAGCATTTATAATAAAAAAGCATTAATAAATAAGTGTCAAACTATACTGGAGCCACTCAGTCAAAGTTGCAGTGGCTTGCACGGGAAAAGAGCGTGCATATGTAGCTCAAAATCACGTGAGCGTTCGCACCGTTTTTTTTTTTGCTGTCTGCGCACGTTGTTTTGCGCTCCCACCACGCACACTGTTTTCGCCAGCAGCACTGCACCGACTTTAGCTGTGACAGAATTTTTCCGTGTATGTTTTATATTGCAATTCAACAAGCTTGTAGCTTGTGTGGTCACAAGTCTATTTCAATTATTATTTTTTCTGAATATTTAAATATACAACAAAACAAAGTCTGTTTTGAAATTGAATCTGCACGCCTTTAAGGAATGTAACAGCGCCTTAATAATTTAACATGTGTCATAGAGATACAACTTACACTAGAGCTTGCAACTATACTACTAGATCTACTAAATAAAACCCATCGACGCCACTGTGATATATTTGTGGATGATCACTTCAGAACGGCCATGACATATCTGATAACAGCTTACAGTGATACGGAAATGTGCTGAAAAATTCTTATCCAAAGCTCCAGAAATATTTTAGGCTATGATGCCAAGGTTTGCGACCCTTTTTTTTTATTAAGAACAATGTTTTAGTTTTTGTGGCTTACCATAGGTTGGTTTAAGTGCTTTGAAAAACAAACAAAGTATACGCTTTTATTAGTAACAGTTAGTTAAACACTAATGAGCTGGTCTCCACTTGTATTTGTATTTCGTTGTGATGTGCCATATGGTAAAAGTATGCAGGTTTCATTTAATGAACTCGTACCTTAGATATTGGATTGGTTTTTAAAGAAAAAAAAAAGAGTAAGAAACTGCTTGTCTTTGACTTATTTTATAAAGTCATATTGCAGCGTTGGTGTATATTTTTCTGGTTTATTTTTTCCGTTGAATTCATCACTTGAAACTAAGGACATTTTACCAACTTTGCACAAATTAGCAATGATGATTTAGCATATTTTCAGTTTTGTGCGATTTTTTTTTTCGTCTCAAACTACATAACACATTTACATATATACATGGTATTTGTAAATACAAAGAAAAAGCTGAAGGTCAATAAATGCATATTCACATGCACGCATGAGTGCATGTTAATACACGCACACAAATATCCATACACGCATCCATACTCATAAAAATACAGATGCACGGCTGAATACATACGCATGACTTATATAAATTAGTTGACATTAATAAAGACTATAATTTGAAACACTAATGTACATGGTAACACTGGCAAACTTGAGCTTACTTTTGCACGTTCGCGTTTCTTACCCACACTCTTGTACTTACAGCAATTGCATTTTTTCAACGTTACCTTATACAACATTATGACACATTTCATGCGTTAACAGTGTCTGCGGGGGTCCAACACATGGTCTGTATGGGTTGGTTGATTGAGATCCTGTTTGACTTGCACAAAAATAGGGATACTGTTTTGCCTGATGCTCCTGTTTTCTTACAGTGAGTTCTCTTAATCATGCGTCGTCCTCCGAAAGCCACCAGTACTACTCAAACTTAAGTCTAAAAAAATCACAGAAGTCTCTTTTACGTATAACTTGGGAGTATTTAAGAGCAGGGATGCTATCTTTGTTAGCAGGTATTCGTTTACTTTTTGGTGTCTGGAGCAATGAAACAATACGTAAATGTTTTTTGCATTTTAGATTGAGCCTTGTTTGTCTGGTATTAAAAATATCTCTTAAAGCAGGATACCTACTCTGTTACTATTTTCGATAATTCAAATTCATAAAATCATTGGAAATATACTTGTTGTTTATATGTATGATTCTTGCAAAGTATTCTCTTGTTATATAAATTTGGGAATTCTTGATTTTGAAGATTTTGGTTGCCTTATACTACTTGTGGTTTGATGAATATATTTTATAATTAGAGTTAGCATCCCTATATATTTAAAGGCAGGTTCTAAGACACGATAATATGAAGATCCTCATTTGTTTTATAGTAGAGGCACTTTAGTTAAGCCACATTAGAGCTGCATATAACTTTATAGGGTGAATAAGCAGAGAGTAAGCTTTGATTTTTAAGCGTTAATTTTGGTATTTCAAGGCTTGCTCCCTTAGGTGTGACCAAGACACACAGTTTACTGATAGACACACCCAAGAAGTACAAATTGGACTGGGCTCTTATCAGCATCTTGCAAGCCCTATTACATTAGAGTAAAACAGGATAACTAAGCACTACGATCTTACGATTGTGAAAAAAATAAGAGCTTACATGTTTGATTATGGTCTCCCACAAAGCATGTGGGATTTAGTCTAAGGTTCAGCTGCTTATGCCTACAACTGAACGTACCTTAAATTAAATGTAATGGATACTTCTTTAGTAAATTTTGCACTACATAAAAATATTAATATTCAGCAGCTGAATTTATACAGGTCCCAAATTCAGCTCATTAGCTCGATAAATTATTGTAGGAGAATACTGTTGAGTATATATATTGGCTCTGGCAGCTAATTTTAAGGTTAGGCGTACAACTAAGGCAGGAGGCTCATGACACCGCTTAAGGACTAAGCTGACGCCTAGCTTTAATATGATTTTTCAGTTGTTGTTTGCTGTGTGCACACTCTCTTCCATTTTGCCTCATTTTTGTTTGACCAATTTTTGCTCTTATTACTTCGCATGAGATAGGGAAGATAACAAAAAATGTCTTACTTGGTAATCAGTTTTGGCATAATTTAATTTAAGCTAGAGAGTTTATTTAGACAAATCAATTACTATCTCACCATGAGTAGAACATAAACGCCCAGGTACTCCAGATACTGCTAGAGGAGGCAGTGGGTATTGTGATGGTGAACAATAATCAGGTTGATGTAGCAGATATTAAGATGAAGTAGCTGATTGAAAGGGTTAAAGAAGGTGTGATGGGTAGAGCTGCAGCAAACGTTACTCAGAAGAAGAAAAAAGATAAATGCAAGTAAGATTGTGTACCATACGATCATGTAAATTTTACTGTTTCCTACTATATAACTAATTGCTTGATTTCCTAATATTATGATTATATATTTCATAAGTTTATTGAAGTTTACAAGAATTGAAGATTAATTTTTCATAAAGATAGTTACATGTAAGGCATAATAGATAGCGTAATAGTTTTTATTTTTCTTATTTTACTCATTTATTTGTTATGTTCATCAAGTGCGCTACGTCCTTCTTAAAATCCAGGAGCCGTTACAAGCTCTTTTTTCACTTAAATTTGGTGGTCATCAAGTGATGATAAAAAGTATAGTTTTTTTTCGTACAGAGAGATGCCTTGAGGCTGTAGTTGACAGGGTACGTCAAATACCTGCGACGTGTCTTTTTTTTTCACAAATGCATGCGTTTTTACTGTATGTTTGACAACCCACAACGTTCAGAAATCTGCCATTTAAGATAGTCCCTTTTCATATGTTCTCGTATGCAACGCGGCCACTAAACTTTCTTGCACCTACATGCACACTTGTTTTTTCGAGAGACATTGGTGCACTTAACAATTATCTTTTCTAATAATAAAATACAGTAAAAAATGATCCTTATTATTTTGATGAGATTGCCATGCAGAGAATTATGAATGCCCATAACACAATGAAAGAATAATTGTATAAATTTAATGTGGTGATAAAAACAAAGAGAGATAATTTTGTGGTGCTTTAAGTTAATCATGTGTTAAAAGCATATCCTGATATGTAAACAATTTATGATTTAGTATTTGTTGCTTACACTTACTGTATCCTGGGTAGTAATTTTTGCTGCTGAGGCGGATGGCTTGTACATGTTGCATTCACATACCCGTGTCATCTGTTAATCCAGATCCTATGGGTGATGTATATACATTGTGTTTGTGTATGTATGTCTACATATTTTTTTTATAAACACAGCCTGTGTTTGGCTAGTTCTTCGAAAATAATGACTTAGTCTAAATTATCTTGAGTGATGGCGTTACCGATGATCGCAACATTAAAAACATGTTTAAAGTAAGAAATCTTTTAAGGAAAAAGCAGCAATAAGGCGTATGCAACAGCAGAAGTGCTGTTTAATAGTTTGTTAATTATAAGGATAGATGTAACTAAATTTGTGAGACGAGAAAAAAGATTGTAATAGTTTGCAGATAGAAGAAGCTATGTTGAGAAAAAAAAAGATAATTTGCCAACAGACGTGGCACGTTAAATTTAAAACTTGAAAATATATGTTAAAAGCAGAACCAATACAATTAAAAAAACAGGCAATAAAACTCCTAACGAAATTTCAGATAAGACTAAGAAAGGCCTTAAAAAGATAAAAAAGGACACTAAGAATAAGTAAATTGTAACAATTACCTAGGTGTCCATGGTCTTTAGAGCTGTGAAAGTATTTTCAGAAAAAAGAAACCTGCAAACGTCCAAAGGAGGATATGCGTCAACTGGTGAGGCATAGGTGCTTATTAAAGGTTCTTAAACGAGAATCAGTAGAGAGCCAACCATTGGGGGTTAACAAATTAACTTTTTTTTTCCACATCTCAAATCTAATAACACTTAAAAAATAAAGCGCTTACATTAAAAACTGTTTTGTGATGACAAAAAGTAACTATCAGGTACGAATAATAGTTTTAAGATACAGGGAGTCAGTAAACGAAGTAAAAGACAGCGTAATTACTGTCCCACAACTCAGAAAAAGCAAGAACTATTTTTACGGCAGCAACATTGAATATAAGAGTCCGAAAAGTAAATACTTACAACTAACCAGAAGACAGTAGCTTTTGAAAAAGAATTTAAGAAAAATAGCGCAAGATAGTAAACAGGCTTTAAATTTAATACTGAGACGATTGTCCGTAGGTAATAAAAATAAAGTCTGTTACGTTATTTACCAGGTAGTGATAACACATAGAACTGAATAAATAAAATACAGTAGTATTGAAAGAAAACGAGTATCAAACACTAAACTATTGTAAACAATTCATTTTGAACCGTAAGAGTTAAGTGGTTCTAAATTTCGTGAAATATTTTAACGAAAAAATGAAATAATGAGAACTTACAAGCAAAACTCATAAATTTTGCATACTTAATAAAAGGAATGCTTTTTGTTACAAATATATAAATAAATTACCATATGTAAGAATCAAAGGCTTTTATTAATTGCTTAAAAGCAAATATAGTTTATTTATCACAGACATCAAAATCATTATCAATACCATCGAACCTATTTTTCATATCATTATTATTGTCAATGTCATTATTACTTTTATTATCATTGACATTGTCGTTATTATTATCGTTATTATTACTATAGTTATTCTCATCAGTATCCTTATTATCGTTATGACCATCATTATCATCATTGTAATTATAACCACCACTGTAATTATCATCAGTTTCATAACACTTTTATAACTATTACCATTATTGTTATCATCCTTGTCATTAAAATCAGGATCAACAGCATTACCATCATTATTATTACCATCATCATCATCATCATCATCATCATCGTCATTATCATCATCATCATCATCATTATCATTATCATCATCATCATCATCATCATCATCATCATCATCATCATTTTCATCATCATCACAATCAACATACTCATCTTCATTATAATTATCCGCCTCATTATTATTATCATTATCATCATTATCATCGTTATTATCATCATCATCATTTTCATCATCATCCTCATCATCATCATCATCATTACCATAATCATCATCATCATCATTGTCATCATCATCATCATCATCATTATCACCATCATCATCATTATTATTATCATCCTCATCATCAACATCATCATCACCATAATCATCATCATCATCATTGTCATCATCATCATCATAATTATCATCATCATCATCATTTTCATCATCATCACTATCAACATTATCATCTTTATTTTAATTATCCACATTATTGTTATTATCATCAACATTATAATTATCTTCTTTATTATTACCATCACTGTCATCATTATTATTATTTTCATCAACATCAGAATCATCGTTGTCATTAACATCATTAACATAACCATCATTATTACAATTATTTTTCTTATTATTATTATCATTTTCATCGATGTTATTATCATCAGCATCCTTATTGTCAGCATCATCGTTTACATTATTATCATTGTCATTATCATAATAATCGACATTATCATCATCATTATTGTCAGTATCCTGACCATTACCATTATCATTAATACACTAATCATCTTTTACATCATGATCATCATTTTTATCATCAGTATTATCGTCGTCGTCTTCATTATCATTGTCATAATCATCGTTTTTACCACTATCATCATCATAATCATTAAAATGTTCATCGTTATTGTCATTACCATTATCATTATCGTTACCAATCTTTTGTTCATGATAAATATTATTAATGTGATAGTCTTGATTGTAATTATCCGTATAATTGTCTTTATAGACATTGTTATGGACGTTCCTATTGTTTTAAACTTTATAATTGACATCGTCAATACCAGCATTGTCTTCATTTTTGTCATTATCATAATCATTATTATTATGTCTTATATTCTCATCATTATTATTATTTTTATAGTTATAATAATCTTTTTTTATAATTAAGATCATTTCTGTCATTGTTTTCCTTATTATTATCTAAATTATTGTCTTCATCGACATTTTAATGACATTCCCCTTATCCTAATTGACATCATGATTACTAGCAAAAACGTCGTTGTCATTATTCTTATAACTATTGATATTAGTGCAATCATCACAAGAATCATCATCATTATCATCATCATTATCATCATCATCATTATCATCCTCAAAAGTATCATGATCGAAGCGATCGTCAAAATCTTTA